>OVBE01011748.1:0-13915 GCA_900406425.1 Iberis pinnata
AAAATTATATAAAAAATATATTTTCCCCGCGCGTACGCGCGGGTCATTACCTAGTCCACATTATTATACATACATATTTTTATATTCTATACTTTTTATATTTTATATTTTTGTCGAAAATAAAAACTAAAAATTATATAATATTAAATTAGTAATAAATATTTGTTTTACTTAAAATTTAAAAAATTTAGACATATATCACATGATCTATTTTATTTTTATAAAACTCACAACAAATGCAAAAATGAGTAGTGGACTAATTACATAATATAGATTTACTAAAAAATGATAAATTATAATAACTAAACTTATACTTATATACATCTAATTTAAAATTATATTTTGGTTAATTCAAATTTTTAGGTTAAATCAATAATCAAATCAAACATAACAAAATACTATAATATTTTTTACTGTGAAATTTAAATGTAATAATATACTTCATAACATAAACTTTTTTTTGTCACATTCATCTTTGGACCACAACATATATAATATAAAAATATATAGTGAATATTTTTATTTTTTAAATTTAAATTTAATTTATTTTATTAACTAAATAATAAATTTAACTTTAGAAACTTTAACATGATAAATATAGAATACAATTTAAATTTATGATGACTAAAACTGTATGTTAATAATATTTCTAATTTTCACTATGCTATAAAATATATTTAAACTATATCATAGATTTAAATTAAAATTATCAACAAAATTTGTTTTGATTAAATGTTAAAATTATTAATCAAACAGGATTAAAAGTAATATGTACATTTAAAAAAAAAATCAAAAAAAAAATTTGTTATTAAACTTATCATGTACACACCGCGAGACATCATCTAGTAATATTAATATATTAAGACAGTAAAGAAAATGGTAGAAAAGAAAAGTTAATATCTTGCGAAATTAATCACGAAGTTTATATCACTTTTTTTATAAATAATTGTTGTGAATGACCAGAATGAATGTGGTATGTGAGTTAGATACGGTTCCACGAATGATATTTAAATCTCGATTTAAAACAAGTGAACATTTAAAGAAACATAACAAAAAATGAATTGTTATAATGAATGGCTAAGTTCAAAATAAATGACTAAAACACGTCCTAAGGTTTATAAGATATGAAATATAGCATGCATCTAATTTTCTAAATAGCAAAATAATCCACAAAATAATGCATAAACATAAATAGGTATATTTATCTTCAACTTCCATTTAAGTAGTCCCATTAATTTCATCACCATTATCCGTCTACAAAACCATAAACTAATTACTTAAATATGACAACAACAAAAAAAGAAAACTTATCGTCACCACCACAAATGGATACACGTGAATGAAACTCATTCATATGAATAAATACCATTCACATGTATATTTTTGCTAGTGTGAATGATTATTGTGAGTACCAATTGTGCAAGGTGATTTTGAATGAAGAAAAACTTGCAAGATAGAAGCAATACATGAAAGACTAAACACAAATTATATAAAAAACACATAATTAGTACGTGACGAAAAATAGAAGATATTTGTCACAAAATTGATACAAAACATATGCACAAATTGTATACAATTAGACACATAAATGTTGATTACATACAAAAAAATATAAGCAATAACAACAATACTCAAACAAAAATTTACAAATCAATAGTGAAACCCAGAAAACGCTATCAAGATTTGCAGTATAGTAGCACAAAACCCAATAAATATAGAAGCAACCAACAAAAAAATGCCGAAACAGTAACGCATTTACAATTAAACAAAAAAAAAAATGCACAAAATCTTAAACTCAAAAAACGTAAAATCGAAACATTGTTAATCTACGTGTTTATTGTGTAAATGCATAATATCGCAGTTTGAAAAAAATTCCCAAAATCATAAAAGAAAAATGTAAATTAACCTAGAAATACATATTAATACTTATATCCGAAATAGAAGATGAAGTAGACAAACCATAAGTCGATAGATATGACAATGTTACTATGGTCAAAATTGTTGGTAATGGACCATAAACCAAAGATAAAGAAAACTCAATCAAGAAGACTCTGACTCATTTCTAGAATTGTAACTTCCCTTTATTTTTTGTGACGACAATATATAATAAAGAAACATATGACCACTTAATTTTTTTTCCTTTTGGGATTCGACTAGGTTTTAAATATTTTAAATTTATGTAATTACTTTATGTTCAATATTGGAGGATTCTCAAAAATACCACAAAAAGCTAAAGGGAGTATATTAAATATGACATTTGGAAGAATTTGAAGTGATTTATGTTTAGTGGAATTTTAATGGATTTAGTTAAACTGAAGAAGTTCATGTGAATTATAATAAAACTTTCTATAATTCCACATAAAATCAAAGGATTTGAGATTTTGTATATTTAACAAAGAAACTCCACTAAAACACCATCAAGAGACTCAAAATCCACAAGTTAAAATATTTCCAATAACACTAGATTGATGCGACTTTTTAAAGTTCTTGTTTGAATAATATTGGATTTCATCTGGTTTTTTAAAGCTTTTGTTTGAAAAACACTGGATTTGTCATTTCAATATAAATCCCCAAAAGCCTCCCAAATTTGATATTAAATACACCCCTAAGCATATTTCAAAAATATCACACACTCCCAAATGGTCAAAATACCATATATTCCAAAAGTTACAAAAGTACCACACTTTTTCCCAAAAAATCACAATAATGTTTTCGCTTCGAAAATACCACAAATTTGAAATAGTTTTCAAAACTTCAAATTTAAATCTTGAAACCCTAAAACCAAACTCTATCATTTTCAAAACTAGACTCTGAACTCTATTTAGTGAATCAAAACCTGAAATTTTTTAAATCCTAAACCCTTAAAATTTATTTTTTATGTTTATGGTATTTTAAAAAAAATAATTTAATAATATTTTTGGAACTTGTTGGGAATGATATTTTTGGAATTTAACTTCTTTTAAAGGTATTTCAAGGAATTTCTATTTAATATTTTGTTAGTTTTAATATTATTTGAATTTATTTACAAAAATTAAAGATGGTCAAAACAGTAATGTTACACATGGAAATATTATTTGCAATGAATAGTTCCAAATTATAAAACATATAAGTGTCTATATGCCAAAAAATGTCTTGGTTTTTCCGTCATTATATAGTTCTAAAGAGGCAATTGAGTGATTACAAGGCTACACCGTCTTGGTGATATTGTTTGCATCTTCGAACTACGACCTTAACTTGACGGACTCACAAGGGCTGTGAGAGATCTAGCTCATTGTTGTAATTCACAAGAGGCAGCGAGTGGAAACATGTTAGATATCATGAACGATAGGAATCTGTAATTTCACTGAACAATCACACTTCCATTTCTCATCGATATCTTTACTTACAGCTAATGTCTTGGGATAAGCATACACACAAAGAAACAACTTCAGCTTTTATCGAATCCTTCAATACTTCTCCTTTTGAAGCAGTAAAATTCTTTAAGACAGTGAAAAGTCGGTGGGTTGTGCAATGTTGACATCCTCAAACTCGTTATCTTCTGCAGAATAAAGAGTGAGATGCATTATCCATCAAGCCATTCATAGTTTCAACAATTCAGGATACAATATAACATCCTCACTGTTGTGAAAACAATATAAAGCTAAATGATAAGATTGATGGAGGATACAAACACGAGTCACATTCAGCTATAAAGTTTTAAAGACTGCAATGCTTTCAATAGGCTTTAGATACAAATCAATGCAATTCAAAGGATCCATATAAACAAGATGACTAGTGATAGCTAGCTAATCAAGATACAACTCCTTTACGACAAGTCCAAATTACCCAATATACAAACAAGGTCCTGAATTTAACAGAATCAGACAAGGAGGATAACCTTTTCTCAGTGTCAATGCCACGACTGCATCATTCTCAACCTAAACAATGAGAAAAAGAATATGGTTACAAGCTATGCAAATTAAAATACACTAATTGTGGCAGTGTACTAATCAAAAGCATGAAGAAGAAATACTTTCCATACCATCTGCTCCGCTAAAGACTTTGAATCTTCCAATACTTGTTCGGTAGACATTAAGATCAGACGCTGATTGCTAACTGGTTGCTCAATGAGGGAAAATAGTTTTTGCTTAACATCAAAAACAGTCTCTGTTGGATCACATTGGATAAAGTAAGTGGTCTTCATCCGCTTCACACGAATATACATGGCCTGTAGACAAGATTACACATACTAATCAATCCTAAAAACAACCCCTTCCTGATATAAAATTCTTCGATTGATTAAAGCAAACTCCAGACAAACAGTTAACAAGATGGACAAAATTGTGTTCAGGGAGCTGGAATTTTGTAAAATCTCTTAACTTTCCCGAGAGCAATGATCGAAGAAAGATGAGTATGCTACGGAAACTAAAACCTATCAAATTTTATCAGCGAAGTAGAAACACATACCATGACATGAACAATTTCCTCTTCTTCAGCTGCCGACTTTCCTGTGTACATCTGTTTTCAAGATTCCAAGAAAAGATTATCAGACTTTCGTAGGAAATTAACAAAAACCCAACTCGTCAATCTATCTAAGCAGATGCACTCGTTGGTCCCCAAATCTGTTATCAATATTCAAAAGGAAAAAGAAACACAATATATTCTAAACATACCGATCAAATAACATAGAAATCGAATGAACTAACTCAATCAAGGATGAGAACTGACCACGAGAATGAAATTGTCTGCCAAGTTAGCTCACGCAATTGTACAGACCTATAGGGTAACTGGGTAAGGAAGGAAGAAGAAGACATTTTGGGTGGGTTGTTTGGCTTCACGTTTAGAACTATCATCGATTAGGCGTCGTAGATAACCGCTACGAGAGAAAGAGGGTTTGATGTTTTGTTAACTCACTTATTCCAAGTCCCACATCGCAAACTTAAGCCGTGTATGTCAAGAGAAAAGTAGCATATATAACGAGGCCATGTATTCGAACAATTCATACCTTTCTCGGCTTTTTGGCTAAGATCAAGTGTAGTATTTGTTCTTATCAGTTTAATATCTGATATGTGGGCCATCGGTTCACACGATATTAACTTTATTTTTTAAGGGAGAAAGTCCATCAAGGTAGCTTGCTATCTGGGCTTTCATGAGTCGTCCATGTGTTGCACTATTACATGGACCAGGCTCAACCTGCTAAACCAATTTATATTTTAATTAAATAATTTAGTCCTTATTTAAACAATTCGGTTAATGTGAGCTAAGTTTGTAAAAGGCTTTTTTTCTCTAATTGGTCCAATTTATTTTATATAGTAAAATAGGGTAACTCTCAGCAAAGAAATCGGTTTTTTCGCCGAAAGATACAACTATCACTTGGAGTCTGCGCTATATCACTCACGTACAATATCATTCGGGAAATGGCTTCCTTCCGATTCTCGCGTCTGTTGACACAAGGAAGAAGGTTTCTCATGTGTTCTGGTTAGCCACTAGCGTATCCTCGTTTGGTTTTTACCACTATGGCTTTTTTGGTTTTATCATGTGGACAGCAAGGTGTGATGTTTTTGTTAAAAGCACTTTTGGTGTTAGTATTGTAATTATTATGTACTATGATCAATTTATTGGTGGTTTAATCTTGTATATGATCTAGGAATTGATGCCACGTTCGTATAATTTTATATTATTGCTTCAGGGAGATCTGAGTCCTTTCAGTGTCTTAACTCGTGGAATGTTCATGTTTTATCTAGCCGTGAGGTAGTTTTATTTCTATGTTTCCGTAGTTTTTTCTTTTCCTCACAACTTTTTAGCTGGATATGTTCATTGTGATGCACATTAGGCCTGTAATACTTGAGAGACATGTTTAACCGTTATCTCGCAAAAAGTGTTCATTGAAATTGGTGTGGTGGAGGTGTCTAAGGTTGTTGAGAGGCTACAACTAGCAAGTAAAGGAAAACCGTCCTTAGCCATGTACTCACTCTAGTGTTGTAACGGAATAACAACCGATCCAGCAGGAATGGTTAACCGTGGTCATGGAGTCTTTGATACTGCTATGATCATTAATGGATCAGTCACTTTGAATTATAGCTCACGTAGTAGATTAATCTTTTTACTCAATCTTCTGAATTTCGCTTCTTGACCTCTGCAACTAAGCATATACCTTTATGATTGGATCATCACCTTCACTGTACCCTAAGATCTGCGTCAATGGCTACCGTAGAGCACTTTTTATTCGAACCGTGAATGTATCTAACTGTAGAGATGGATCTTTCTGCATGTCCTATATGCATCTCAAGGTCGTGACCCAACTCTCAACTTCGTTGTGATTGAAAAGGACTTTACCATTAACGAAAAAGGTGGCAAAGTAGTGACTTCATCCATTTCCATAAACCTTCCAGAGTTTGCACAATGAAAAGCGTAACTACCTCCCAAATGAGTTCATTTAGGTATTTTGGTGGGTAATATTGGGCTTATTGGTGAAGGTTCAAACATAAATGTTTTTATTGTGCTGCGGTTTGATAATGTTGTGAGTGGATGTACATGTAAGAGATTTAAGCACTCGCTAAATGGCTTGTATCAGTTGAACCAATTGTGAACATTTGAAGCCTTGCGGAAGACTGGAAAGTGAAATAAAAAGAGGTCAAGAAGGTGCCTAAGTATTGTTTCTAAAAGAGGTTCAAGTGTAGTCACATAGGCTTGTTGCATATGATGAGCAACTAAACCAGCTGTCAGGGGCAATTAGAATGATGAATGCTTTCAGTATTGACATGTAAGAAAAAGAATAAAGATCGTTTGAAAAGTATAAATGGAGTTTTGTGAAGAAGAAGGAAGAAATTGTGAGCAAGTTCAGATACCAAAAAACTCAAACAACAGAAGTGATTAATAGAATGTGTAAAAATGTATTTCTCATTAACTTCAATTCAATGTACATAGAGTTCTTTATATAAGATTTACATCTCAATAACTAACATAACAAATTCTTTAACCAACTGTAACCAACTTGTAAATATGTAACAACACACTAATAGTCCCTGATGCGATCCTGGATCCAAACTCTGATGAAAGACTCGACTACAAATAGTTTGGCTCGGCAATGATGTCTTGGACTTCAACTAGGCGATCAGATGGCTTATACGAGATGTCAGGTGGACTGTGGGCTCGAAATGAATGGTAGGTTGGGTCTGGTGGAACGATCAACGGACAGGTGCAGCTCGGGACATGGATGAAGCAGCCGGACAGGGCTAGGATGCGGGTCGCGGCCTGGAACGATGCTCGGGTACCTGCGGGTATGCGATATGGCCGAGACTTATGTTTATGCTTAGCCGAATGGGATTTTGAAGGAGATTTTGGATGGTTTGTTGTATGATATGAATATAAAGATGATGAATCAACTTGATTGACTTATAGAACAGTCAATGAAAAATGCATGATCTTTGAATCCTTAACGGATATAACGTAACCGGGATTCTCAATCCAATGAGCAAGAAATATGTTGCTGTTATAAAAAAACTCACTGGAAAATAAGGAAGTGTCGATGGCTTGTACTTAAAGGCACATGCGCCTAGGGCTTTGCAACATAGCCCAAAACAACGAAGCGTGCAAGCCTCTTAAAGAAAAAAAACTAGAGTTTTAAGAAAAACAACAAGACTTGTAAAATAAAAGGAAAGCTTCTAGAAGTGCCTTGGAAAGAAAGCTTCTAGAAGGCTTTTTATTTTCTTGCGCTAAGTATGTAAAATACTTATGCCAGATATCCTTTCAGAAAGCTTTAACGAAAGTGGATAACTTGCTTCGTTAAAACCTTAGTGATTGGCCAAAAACCCAAGGTGGGATAAAAAGACGACAATCTCTAATAAGGACAAAAGAGTGCAGAAATTACCCACTTAGCTGACTGGTTAGATATCTGGTTCTTGTGGGTTGATAATCCTGAACATCTGATATGTCTCACCGGCTTGATCTTCTTGGTCCGAATGAAGCATCACGTGGGCTTGTTTCGCCAACTCTCTTGCTTTAGATCGAGTGATCCTTTCTTCAGGTTCAAGCTCGTCTATGATCACATCATCCTCTCCTTCTTGAAAATGATTTGACCTCAAATCGGAATATGCAATATAAGGAATCAAGTCATAAACATCTAATGAACTTGATGTTTGATACTTCCCTTTTAAGTCATTGATCTTCTGGATGACTTCAAATGGGCCATCAACTCGCGGCTTCAGCTTGGACTTTCTCTCTTCCGAAAACCAATCCTTGCGTAAATGAAGCCATACCAGATCGCCGACTTCAAACAGCATCTTCTTTCGCCCTTTGTTGGCATGCTTTTGATATTGTTGCGTCTTCTTCTCAATGTTAAGTCTAGCTTGTTCATGTAGCTTCCTAATCTGTTATGCTTTCTTTTTGCCATAAAAACTGCAACGTTCTTTCTCAGGCAAAGGAATCAAGTCTAGAAGGGAATTTAGGTTAAAACCATAAACAATTTCAAAAGGCGAAAAGAGAGTTGAAGAATGCTTAGCGTGATTGTAAGCAAACTCCACGTGGGGAAGGCATTCTTCCCAAGCCTTCAAATTGCTTTCAATCATGGCTCTTAAGAGTGTTGACAGCGATCTGTTGACGACTTATGTTTGTCCATCGGTTTGTGGATGACATGTTGTAGAAAAGGCAAGCTTTGTTCCTAGTTTCTCCCAAAGGGTGCGCCTAAAGTGGCTTAGAAATTTGGTGTCGCGGTATGAAAATATAGTCTGAGGCATTTCACGTAGCCTCACCACTTCTCTGAAGAATAGATTAGAGACACTCACAAAGTCATCAGTTTTGTGACTAGCTATGAAATATGCCATATTGTTGAACCTGTCAACAACAACAAATACCGAATCTCGACCATTTTTGGTTCGAGGCAATCCAATTACAAAATCCATAGAAATATCAGTCTATGGCTGAGAAGGGATAGGGAGAGGAGTATATAACCCAGTAGGTTGTAACTTGCTCTTGGCTAACTTACATATGGCGCATCTTTCGAAAATCCTCTCAACATTTTTCTTCATATTCAGCCAATAGAACCTGGATTGTAGTCCAAGGAGTGTCTTGGTGACACCGAAGTGACCAGCAAGTCCTCCAGCGTGAGCTTCTCTCACTAGTAGCTCTCAGATTGACCCTTGATGAATGCACAATCGATTGCAATAGAAGAGATAACCTGATTGCCTTCGGGACAATGCATCTACGACTACATTGTCCTTACCTTTCTTGTAATTTATGACGTAAGGAAACGTCTCAATGAACTCGATCCACCGACCATGTCTTTTGTTTAACTTCTGCTAACCTTTGAGATACTTCAGCGATTTATGGTCTATGTGGATCACGAATTCTTTCGGCCAGAGATAATGTTGCCACACTTGCAGAGCTCTAACGAGAGCATAAAGCTCTTTGTCGTAGGTTAGGTAGTTCAATGTCGACCCTCCTAGCTTCTAACTGAAAAATGCCACATGTTTTTTTATCCTGAGTTAGAACATCACATATTCCTACGCCAGAAGCATCACATTCAATCTCAAAAGTTTCCATAAAATCAGGTAATGTTAAAACAGGTGAATTGACCAGCTTCTCTTTTAAAGCCTGAAAGGTTAATTCTTGTTGTTCCTCCCATTTAAATCCAACGTCGTTCTTGATGATCTCTGTGAGAGGTGCTGCAATGGTACTGAAGTCACGCACGAATCTTCTGTAGAAACCAGCTAATCCGTGAAAACTTCTCACTTCGCTGACATTGGTAGGACTAGGCCAATCTTGGATTGCCTTGAACTTTTCGTCATCTACTTTAACTCCTTCTGCACTAACAACAAAGTCTAAAAAGACCACTTCATTAGTACAAAATGAGCACTTGGCTCGATTTTCAAATAAACTTTTAGATCTTAAAACATCTAAAACATATCTAATATGAGTTAGATGTTCTTGCAAACCATTGCTATAGATGAGGATATCATCGAAGTATACCACCACATATACTCCGATGAATCTCCTAAGGACGTGATTCATTAGGTTCAAGAATGTGCTTGGGGCGTTTGTGAGACCGAATGGCATCACCAGCCATTCATATAGTCCTTGTTTAGTCTTTAACGTTGTTTTCCATTCGTCACCTTCTTTCATTCTGATCTGGTGATAACCGCTCTTCAGATTGATTTTGGTGAAGATTGTAGATTCACTCAGCTCGTTTAACATATCATCCAATCTCGGGATTGGATGTCGGTACTTCACCGTTATGTTATTGATGGCGCGACAATCCACACACATTCGCCAAGATCCGTCTTTCTTTGGTACTAGCAGAACCCAGACATCACATGGGCTTAGAGACTCTCGGATTTGACTTTTACTGAGGAGGTCTTCTACTTGCTTCTGAAGCTCTTTAGTCTCGGTTGAATTGGTGCGATATGCTGGGCAGTTTGGTAGAGCGGAACCGGGAACTAGATCAATATGGTGCTCTATCCCATGGATTGGAGGAAGACCTTGCAGAATTTCTTCAGGAAAGACATCACTATATTCTTGCAATAACTCATTCATCCCACTAGGTAACTCCTATGATTGGTTAGTGATCTCAACAGTATCCTTACAGATAAATAAGAAACATGTAAGCTCAGAGTCATAGAGTTTATAAAACTCATTGGGGTTTATGTAGAGGCTGGTCGAAATTTTCTCCTTCTCCTTTTGCTTGACTTGCATTTGATCTTGATCGATTTCGATAGGAGTGAGTGGAACCAGCGTGATTCTTCTACCCTTGAATTCGAAGCTGTGCTTGTTAGTGAACCCGTTATGTATGACTTTCCGATCGGATTGCCAAGGTCTTCTTAGCAAAACATGGCTTGACCTCATAGGTAGCACATCACATAATACTTCGTCTTCATATTTGCCTATCGAAAAATTGAGTAGCACTTGGTGGGTTACAGTCATAGCTCCTCCATCATTAAACCATTGGAGCTTGTATGGATGTGGATGAGGAATATTTTTCAGGCTGAGCTTCTGAACCATGACTTCACTTGCTGCATTTGTACAACTTCCACCATCAATGATTAACGAACAAACTTTGGATTGTATGAAGCATCGAGTGTGGAATAGATTATCCTTTTGACATGTTTTTTCAGGCTGATTCCGAACACTTAGAGTTCGTCTTGCAACCAGAAGTTCACCTACAGCTGTGGATGCTTCTTCTTCTTCAGTTTCAGATCCATTGTCTGATTCCTCTTGAGGAATTATCTCTCCATAGTCTCTGAGAAGGAATACCTTCTTGTTGGGACAATCTCTTGAGTAATGTCCCATGCCTTGACACATGAAACACCAAGTATGACTTAGATTAGTTCCAGTTTTCAGATTTACCTCAGCGTTTTTGTTTTCTTCTCTAGGTTGAATTGGTTTCAGATTGAAACTATGCTTATTGTTGGAGAAGTCTTTCGGTTTTGAGGCTGTTGGTGTAAAGCTTGGTTTGGTAAACCGTCTCTTGTTCTGAGCTTCTATTAATTCAGCTTTGTGAACCATCTCTTCGATATCCTGATAACTTTGAAGCTCCAGCTTGTCTTGGATATCCCTGTTGAGACCTCCTAAAAACCAAGACATAAACATGTGTTCGCCTTCACTTAGGGCTGCACGAATTAGTAAGGTCTCAAGCTCATGAAAGTAGTCTAGAACGGTTCTTGTTCCTTGAACTAGCTTGCTCAATATTTCACGATAGTAATAGGCTGGAACAAACTTTCGCCTCATCTGAACCATTAGCTCATCCCAAGTGGTTATGGGAGGCTCTCAAGACCTTGATCTAATGACTCCCAGTTGTTCCCACCACAACAATGCATAACCGCTGAATTCAGAAAAAACGATTTTGACTTTGTTGATGTTGTAGGTTCCTTAACATAGGAAGTTTGACTCCATCTTCCTTTTCTAGTCAAGGTAGGCTTCAGGTTCATTAGTGCCTAGGAACGATGGGAACTTGATCTTGATATGCTTCAGTTGTTGATATGCAAGATCAATGAAGTCTCGGTCAGGCCTTATCGGACCTCTAGGTCGGATAGTACTACCATAACTATGGTCCAAAACTTCTTCTTCTTCACCTTCATAGTAATCACGATATGTTCCAATGAAGGTTTGGTGTGGTTCTCGGGTTTGATGATCTTTGTCTCTAAAAGAAGACTCTCCGCCTCCAAGCCTTTTCGAACCCGGGTTGGTTCTAAAATTAGGACCTCCTTTAGATCGTTTGGATGTGCCTCCAATATGTGTTTTTCCTTTAGCGATTCGGTTAGCTTCCGAGGGTGTAGGAGGTGAGGACGAGTGACCATCAGTTCGACTTCTTTGCTTTTTCTCAAGCTTCATTGTATCAACTTTCTCATTAAGTAGCTCAATTTGTTGTAGTAGGACAGCATTGTTTTCTTTGATTTGTTGACTCATCAACTTGTTCAGAGTCTCCATAGCTTATGCTGAAAGTTCCATGGTACCTGAAATACCAAGAAACTTTGCACAAGTAATAGGTTCTTACAAATTCAATCAACAAACATATAGCAATTGAGTTCTGATTGCATCATTCTAATTAATCTAGATGATTTATATGCAAACAACTATATTAACAATTTAATGCCCTAATTCGATTCAAGATTAAGATTCTTTAATTTAGTTCTAGATACAACCTAGGGTTCTTAAGCAAAAATTATCAAAATTAAATAAGAGAAGAAATTAAAGTTTAGAGATTGCTTAGCCTTTGGTACATAGTTGGCTCTGATACCACTTGATGTGATCCTGGATCCAAACTCTGATGAAAGGCTCGACTACAAAAAATTTGGCTCGGCAATGATGTCTCAAACTTCAACTAGGCGATCAGATGGCTTATGCGAGCTGTCGGGTGGACTGTGGGCTCAAAAGGAATGGTTGGCTGGGTCTGGTGGAATGATCGGCGGACAGGTGCAGCTCGGGACATAGATAAAGCAGCCGGACAGGGCTAGCACGCGGGTCATGGCCAGGAACGATGCTGGGATGCCTGCGGATATGCGATATGGCCAAGACTTATGTCTAGTCTTAGCCGAATGAGATTTTGAAGGAGATTTTGGATGGTTTGTTGTATGATATGAATAGAAATATGATGAATTAACTTGATTGACTTATGGAATAGTCAATCAAGAACGCATGCTCTTTGAATCCTTTACGGATATAAAGTAACCGGGATTCTCAATTCAATGAGCAAGAAATATGTTGTTGTTCTAAAACAAACTGATTTTTTTATCATAAAACTCGCTGGAAAATAAGGAAGTATCGATGGCTTGTACTTAAAGGCACATGCGCCTAGGGCTTTGCAACATAACCCAAAACAACGAAGCGTGCAAGCCTCTTAAAGAAAAACAACTAGAGTTTTAAGAAAAACAACAAGACTTGTAAAATAAAAGGAAAGCTTCTAGAAGTGCCTTGGAAAGAAAGCTTCTATAAGGCTTTTTATTTTCTTGCGCCAAGTATGTAAAATATTTATGCCAGATATCCTTTCAAAAAGCTTTAACGAGAGTGGATAACTTACCTCGTTAAAACCTTAGTAATTGGCCAAAAACCCAAGGTGGGATAAAAAGACGACCATCTCTACTAAGGACAAAAGAGTGCAGAAATTACCCACTTAGCTGACTGGTCAGATATCTGGTTCTTGTGGGTTGATAATCATGAACATCTGATATGTCTCGCCGGCTTAATCTTTTTGGTCCGAATGAAGCATCACGTGGGCTTGTTTCGCCAACTCTCTTGCTTTAAATCGGGTGATCCTTCCTTCAGGTTCAAGCTCGTCTATGATCACATCATTAACCCCCCTCAAGCTGGAGTGTATATAGTAGAAACTCCAAGCTTAGCTAAAAGAAATAAAAATTGAGCTGGATATAAGGTGTTGATACCAGGTTTAGCACCTGTCCTGAAAGCCCATTTTGACCCAAGGCCCAGCTGGACGCCGACGTGGCGA
>OVBE01011749.1:254-13914 GCA_900406425.1 Iberis pinnata
CTATAACTTTTGACAATGAATTTATTAAGTTGTTTAATTAGTTTTCACATTTGAGTTATTAAATTTCAAAATCGTAAACCTTAACACTAGACCCTAAACTGATATAAATCCTTTCAACCTATAATTAATATTTCAAAAACTCATCTAATATACTTTATATATATCCATTTAAATATATATATATATGCTATAAATTTTTACAGTTAATTTATTAAGTTGTTTAATTAGTTTTCACATTTGAGTTGTTTAATTTCAAAATCGTAAACCTTAACACTAGACCCTAAACTAATATAACCCTTTCAACCTTTAACTAATATATAAGTTATATCCATTTGAATATATGAACTTATAGGAATAACATTTGAATAAGCATATCATATTTATTCGACAAATAACTTTAAATTTTGTAATTGTATTTTGTTGACTATTTTTTGTAAAACTCATCTAAAAAAGTAATATAAAAACTGGCCAAACTGAGACGGAGATAGTAAACGAGATGCAACATCCACCATTGGATATTTTTAGACAACTTAATTCATTCAATATGAGTCGTTGTTTCCTTTTAAGATGCTTATGCCGGGAAACTGAATATTTCGCAAAAAGATTTTTACTTCTAAACCTAATATGCCATCTCCATCTTCTTAATTCTAAACTTAATCTGCAATAATCGTTACATATTTCTCATATGGAGAAGTCGTGGATTTGGTTGCAAAGGTATCATGTACATAGATCTCTCGAGAAATACTTTCATTCACCGATTGAAATAGTTATTCTAACTTTTTTTTGCGATATAACATGTAGGACTAGTCCCGAGTACTCAGAAGGAGCAACCAATTCTGTAAATCCGTCAACAAGAAGATTGGGTAATATGACTGAAATGCTTTGCCCATGTAGATATTGCCGAAATTTATGCCATCATAAATTAGAAAACATAGTTGATCATCTTGTAATTTGGGGTATAGATACGAAGTATCATACTATTGATTCTGAAACTAAGGCATTTGATTTGTTGAAGACTACATTTATTACGGATGATGTTAATCCAATTCGGATGAATGAAAATGGAGAAACAAATTATAATGAACCAGTAGAAGAATCTGAATTCATCAAAAAAAATTAAAAGAAGCTGAAACTCCATTGTACCAAATGATGATGAACTGGCCCATCAGCCATCTTAGGTGAATATATTTCTTTTAGTTACCTTGTTGCAAGATTTTTAATCTTTCGGTTTCATAGCATCTTATTATCTTTTCTGCATTCATTTCAGTTTCACTTTAGAGGACAACATCAAGAAGACTATTATACAGTATTTCGCTGAGAAATATAACCATAAAGTGAAATATCCATCACTACCTGTCATCCAATCAGGGAGCGACTCAAAGCCTGCTTACTTGCCCATGGAAGTATAGTTCTAATTCAGACATTTTACTCACGTGAATATTATGTGGTATTATTAAAGATCTTTGCTTATTTTTGGTGTTTGTAGGCCTGTCGAATAGCTGATACACTAAAAGGCTAAATGAAAGGTAAGTGACTGCAATGTTATTGAATGAAAAATGATCTTTATTTAATTTTTCATCCTTGTTTTCTATTATTAGATGGTAAAGAACAATGAAGTTAACAATATCGAGCTTGTAAGCCGGGAGTTTGGGATGAATGTGACTTGTCAGCTAGCTTCAATTCAGGTAGAGTACTCCCATCTCCTATGATGATTTTCTCACTTTTATCTTTTGGTTGCTTTCATTTTTTAAATAAAGTTTCTCTTTTCATTGATCCTGATGAACATATGTCTTTTTATGTAGTTGAAATACGATGTAGGTTTTCTACTCTGGGGAAGATGATTGTTCAAATGGGTATGTTGTAATGAGAGTTATCCAAGAAATAGATGATGGAAAAAGTGAAGATGTTGATGTTTGGTAGTAAATTGAAATAGTCTTGGTGATATTTGATAGGTTTTATGGTTTTTATTGATTGATTCCTTACATTATGTAAATACTACTCTTTTGTAAACATGAATATGTTTTATGGATATAATAAAATTATTTAATTTTTATTTGACAAACAATTCAAAAATATATTATAATTACAAACGAAATTCAATTGTATAATTATAATAATATTAATTGTAGGGTGCACACCAGAAAAAATAATAATATTAATTGTCAGGTGGAAAAAAAATAATATTTATTGTTGGGTGCAAAAATAATAATAATAATAATAATAATAATATTTATTGTCGGGTAAGTACAACACAATAATAGCACAAATACTTTGCTATCTTTGTAAAACAAACTGCTATAGATGCAATCCAATTATAATACAAATCCAACGCTATTGAATATAAAAACTAAAGCTATTATTAAATAGCTTTAATAACAAATAGACGGCGCTATTATTAAATAAACAATATCATCTTCAACAACGCTATCGTAACTTTGATAATTATAGCATACATTAATTCCGATATCTAAAGTGTCCAACCTATAATGACGGCCGCTATCAGAGCGTTTAATCAACCGCTATGCTATCCTACGATAGCGTTTTTCAAACGCTAAGAAAATGCATATTTCTTGTAGTGCTTTGAAGTTTTATTACGCAAGATACTGTGTAATTTAAGTTTGAGGGAAGATTTAGGAAGTATCTAATCATGTTTACTTGTTCTCTTGTTTTAAATTTTGCATATAAGGCATAGAAAACCATAAAAATTTGTAATTTTTAAAAACAAAGTGTTCATGTAGTTTGCGTTGGCATTTTAGGATTGAGTATAATTTTGTTTCATATAGGCTGTTTGTATGTGCATAGGGATTAGGATGTTTGGAACCTTGTAAATGTGCTATTTTATTAAATGATCTCAATGCCCTGGTTATTAGTTGTCTAATGCATCCTAATTGAGTTTAAACTAAGATTGAACCATGCTTGGAATGTGAAATTGCATGATCTTTTTTTCTGAAGCATGTTGTGATCTGAAGTTTATCTCTACTTATTTGAACATGAAATTGACATTTAATTATCATACTTATGCATTGGATTTGAACTCATGGATAGAATATACATATTTGAATTATCTTTTACCATTTTACCACTCTTGTTAATCCAAATAGATTTCCCACTATTAACCTAACTTTCTTTCAAACCATGTGTTATTACTAAGTGTAAGGCCTTTTATGGAATGAGTTTGGTAGAAAGTGTTAGATTTAAACTGACATGAATAGAATCTTATGTAGTTCTAGTTCATAATTGTTGGACTAGATAGGACTAATTGGGAATAAATTCCGGATATTTCAGGAGTAATTGAGAAAAAGAAAAGAACACGACAAAGGGTAAAAGAGAAAGGAATTGTTTAAGGAAGCTTAGGAGGGGAATAAAGAAAAAAATGTTTGATCTAGTAAAAGATTTGGGAAGTGAAAAGTATGGCTTAGTGCAAAAACAGAAAGTAGAAAGTAAAAGAAGAGGCGAAAACCTAAGAAGTAATGAAAAGAAATGAAAGCAATAGATATTTGAAAGTCAGGAAGTTACCAATCCACTAGAGTTGATAAAGAAAGAATCCCCCCTCCTAAGTTAAGAAATAGAAAGAATAAAAGAAGAATGGGAACTAATATTGGTTTCTTGAGGTTTAAGGGGTAGAAATAAGATCCATCATTGGGGTAAAATTTAGGAAGGCTGTTAGCTTTGAAGTTTCTGGATAGTTGGGCTCCTAGTCTTGTATGCATATAAGTGTTCTTACCTTTAGCATTCTGCTAAAGCTTATTCCCTTTTGAGTGATCTTTGTTATGAAAATGTTAACCATTGTATGAAGAGACCATCTTTGTCTCTTAACCAATCCTTTAGTCAAATGAGTTCATTGATTATGCATAACTTGATTCATGGTTTCTATTTAATGAATGTTAAAGGGATAAATGAATTTGAATGCATGTGTAAGTTAGAACTGATCTGAATTGAGCTTTGATGAGTATGACTAAGACTTTTAAGTAAGATGATATTGGTTTGCATTCTATAACTATTAACTTGGATATTGATGTGATCTAGTTTATCATCACATTTTGGCTTTGAATTTCCTTTTACAAACTTCTTTTCTAGGCTATTGAATTACTTGCTTGAGGGCAAGCAAGGATTTAGTTTGGGGGAGAGTGCTATCTCTATATTTTACGTGATTTAACTGTGCATTTATTGTCACTTTTAGGTTCCATTGTTATTAAAAGTTTGCATTCATATTATTTCTAGGTTAGTTTGCACATTTAGAAAAGATTGGCATTAGCATTGCATGCATGTGCATTTTGGAGATCATTCAGGTACTTAGCGAGCATTTTTGGGACAATGGAATCAATGAGGAAGGAAGAGGAGTGTTAAAGTGGCTAAGCGACTCGGCAATAGCCAAGCCATGACACAAGAATAATTAGACCAAGCATCACACTCGGCTAAGGCATTCGGCCATTAGCCGAGTCAAACAACTCACCCGATGATCAAGGAACTACACTCGGCCACCATGCTCACCCTTTAGCCAAGCTAGAACTCACCTGAAGACTAAGCACTATACTTGGCCACACAGCTCGGCCATTAGCCGAGCCAAGCATTCTCAAACCGTACCAAGTGACGAGCTCGGCTAAGGACTCGCCTAATGGCCGAGCCAAGATCTCCCAACCAAACCTGAATTTTCTAAGTCAGCCATAAACTCGACTCACAACCGAGCCATGCATTTCCAGTCGATCTGAAGACATTAAGCTCGGCCATCCAACTCAGCTAATGATCGAGTTTAATAAAAAATGAAGACATCAAGTTCGGCCATGCAACTCGTCTAATGACCAAGTTTAAGATAATCTGAAGACCAAGACATGATAGCTCGTTCATTTAGCTCGGTTTATGGCTGAGCCATACACATTTATATTAAAACCAAGATTGTGCTCGGTTAAGAACTCGGCCTTAAACCAAGTTGGACCATACATGATTTTATTTGTTTGCTTTTTAGTGGTTTAGAGTTTTCTTAAACCACTATATAAGCACTAAACACGCCTCTTTTCATGTTTAAGCTTTATTTTTCCTTAGTTTTATGCATTTTCTCTCTGTTTTATGCCTTTGAATGTTCTTAAACATTTGGATCAGTATCTTTCAATATATGAAATTTTTGTTTATGATTCTTGTTGATTTATGTTTATCTTAGTTTGGAGATCATGAATATCTGGTGCATATTGGTTTTTTTTCTTATGTTATTAAATTGTGGGTTTGTGTTCTTGAGAGTTTGATCTTAAATTATTGAATTTATTGCATAAATGTTTTCAGAACTTGTTATTCTCACTAATTTAAGCATGATCTTTATGATTTACACATCAAATTTATTTTCTGGGTTTATGTTCTTAATTAACGAGCTTTGAGTAGATCATCTGTTCTTGAGGATGAGGTAGATTTTGTGTGAATCCTTGATCTCCTAGATGTTTAAGCTTGTTTATGCACATATTCTTTCAGTTTCATTGTTCTTAATGTTGATCTCTATTTGATCAATTGAAATGTGATCTTAGGCATTTCCATGCCCAGAAGGTGGTTAATGAAACACCTAAACCAAGTGATTTCAGAGATCTACATTCCTATCCCAAGAGATTGGTTGTTTATGGTGTTTATTGGCTTTAATTGATTGTTTCTTCATGCCTGCTAGGTAGTGTTCCTTTAACGCAAGTTAGGTTTAGATATTTCTTAGCTTGAGATCATTTGTCAAGAGATTGAATATGATTGCTTATGAATATATTGTCTAGGGATGAGCTCATTATTGAGGTATGTTAAGCATCTAGGTAGCTTTAGGAGGATCACTGATCAATTATCCCCATCCTTAGGAACTTTCATTCTCTGATTTTATTCCATTCTCATTTACTCATTTAACTTGTTTGATGAATCATACCCAACTATCAACATTTTTTGCTTGAATAACCGCCCAAGCAAGATGATATATCTGATTATTTGCATCATGACCTATGACAACGAGTAGTACTCCCTTCGTGTACACCTATAGAAATGTGCCATCAAGACCAATAATTGGATGTAATATCATCTCCAAGTGTTGCGTAAGTTATGAAATCATACATAAAATCTGTTGAAGATATCTTTTCTCGCTACATTCGTTAACATTTCTACAAATGTTGTTGATCCCTGATTTAAGATCGATATCTCCTTCACATATCCTCTAAGATGAGCTAACTGGTTTTCAAACTTTATGCCACGCACTTGAGAGCCAACTATCTTCCTCTTTGGCATAAATCTTTGAACTCACAATCTTCCAGATTTCTTTAATCTAATCATGAATTTCCTATAGCATATGAGCTTCATTAACTCTCATTTTATTCATGAACAACCTTCCTCTCAGTAGACTTTTAAAAATATGACATTTACCGTTTGAAGTATAATTGTGTAGCTCGTTCCTAGCGATCACTAGCAACCGAAAACAAAGTATAAAAATGGTTAATTAACGCTTAAAGTATGAGGAAAGAAGTTATGAAGAGTGTTGTGGGAAATACAAAAGAAGTGATTGTTTGTCGCTATTATTAGCATTGAGCACTCCCATAATTATCTATATGCCTAGCGATCATATACATTACACATTTTGTATGCATTGTAATATTGGCTTATGTTAGTGAATGATGTCGTTGTTTCTGTGACACAACAAAGAACAAGGCTATATTAAACAATCCTCAGATTGGTTACTTGATGTTGGAGACAGTAAGATTTCTGAGACAAATATTGTTGAAGCCCTAATCAATATACTAGAAGAATTCGTAACTACTAAAAAGCATAAAAATCTATGGCGATCATAAGTTGTTACCAAATCATATTGATATGAAATTATTTCGAGAGAGAAGAGCAATATTATGTATGATTAATGATGATGTAAATATCGTCAAGGAGCGTATCATTGACAATATGATGGGTATTTTTTATAAGCGTTTAGAAAATATCTGTTAATATATATTTTTAATGTTTTTTTAGATAGTCTGAAGATTTAAATCTTTGTTTGTTCGCAAATTAAGAAATGATGGACAAATTACTCTCAGAATTGTCAATGGATCTTCGAAATGTGGATCAAATGTAGGGTTTGAAAGTGGTGGATTCATGCATGAAGAAAGTGAGGATAATGTGGAAACTTTTAATGGAGGGTCACAATACATCGACGCAAAGAAGACCACGTTGACAACTAAATGTAACCAAATGTGGACAAGAAAGCTTAAGTCGTAGTGGTTGACAAAATAGTTTAGATAGTGGTGGACAATGTGATTTTATCTGTAGTCGACATGATAAAAAGTAAATGATTGAGTGGTGATGATTTTCAATAAGACATTAGCCAACCATCAATGTCCAAACTCACTTAGAGAGAGAGAGAGAGAGAGAGAGAGAGAGAGAGAGAGAGAGAGAGAGAGAGAGCATATGACCGATTTTTTTGAAGTGAAATGTTTATCAAAATGATTCCAGTTGAGAAGAACCAATGAGTCACTTCTTAGAAGGAAAAATATCACAGAAAATATGATATTTTCATAAAGTGTAAATAAAATATGGTATCACAAAATATTGGTCTTATTAATTTTTGGAGTATAAAATTGAGTTCTTTTTTTCTTGTCCCTGAAATATGTGTTATTTTTGGGTATATGACTTTATCAATATGAACGATGACTTCAAACAAACGATGAAGATTTTATAACATACTTATTTTAAGAATTTTTTTAGTTTGTCATGGCTTATCTTTCATTATCGTTTTCATTATATCTATAACTTTCCGGTTTATAGAGGAATGGTGGTGCATGACAAGAGTTTAAGAGAATTGATTTTTCTACCTATGTCACCAAGGTAAAATTATCTTTTCGATCATCGATCATGAGAGAACTCCACAGTTAACCATGTTTATGCTATAGCAATCTAAAGATGGGTGACCTTTCGGGAAGTCATTTACATAATTGTGTAAGTGAGGAAAAAGCTTGAAGAAAGATGGGATTCACTAGCTAGAGTGGTTAGGGATGTTACAAGTGCTATCATAGTCGGTTGTCACTCCAGTTCGACCTGGAGGACCAATCATGGTGCACAACGAGGATATTTTGCTCCGCGAGTGAGGGTGAATGTAATACCTTAATTTATAGAGGAATGGAGGTGCATGACGAGAGTTTAGGAGAACTGATTTACCTACCTACGTCACCAAAGTTGATGTGATCCTCCTTTGATAATCGATCACACCCAAGAACCAAATGGACCTTGAGAATCACTCTACAGGGGTTTGCTTTGGAATCACTCAGATTTTAAGAGAACACTCCTTTTAACTAAAACTTACTTAATCCATTGAAATGGCGTGGCCTTACATATAAAGGAAAGAACATGACTCTTAGACTTCTAAACTAATATAAAATATTAATGCATAAGTTTGAACATATTAGAAGGCTCCTCATTTAGGTGTGTGCACAAGTCTTGGTAATTAGCCTTGGTCTTCTTCACTTGGGCCTTGGTCTTCACTTCTTATTTTGATTAAGAGACTCCTAAAATGTGCATAGTTGATGGCTAAGGCCTGAATCTATTTGGTCTTCATTCGATCAACCAAATGGGTAATTATATAGTGACTCATTTGCCTCATTAAAAACCTACTTTGGAAAACCCATTGGAAAAAACCAAAGTAGGGAAAAGACTAAAAAAGAATACACTAACCCATTTGTTGATGGTGAGATTATATGTGTATGTGGCTGGTTGCATTTCATCTAAGTTCCAATTGGTGTAAAGGTTCCAACAACGATTAAGTAACACTCCAATAATTCCCATAAGGTTCTTAATGTATTTTGTTGTTATAAATCTAGCTTGAAGCTACAAGCTCAGCTACATGTTGGTTCATTGCTTATTGTTTATCTCCTTGTTTGATTCCTTCTAGAATCACATCAAAAGTGCAATTATCTTTTTAGTCACGGGTCCTTAGAGAACTCCACAGTTAAAAATGTTTATGCTTGAGCAATCTAAGGATAAGGGACCTTTCGGGAAGACATTTTCGGAATTGTGCAACTGAGGACAAAACATGAAAAATATCATGTGGTGATCTGCAGGACAAGAAAACAAGAATTTAAAGCCTCTTCCCCTAGTAGCACACCTAACCGTCCGATAGACGTGGAATCCATAAGGCGAGAAAGTCGGGGACCACTAGCCTGGTCGGTCATGGATGTTACAATATCCATATCTACAAGGACTCACATACACATAAAAAATAACAAAATCATAATAATTGACAATGCGCGCGTAGGCCGGTTACAATCTTAGTAAAGATAGTGAAAATGTATATTAATTATAAATGTAATATTTATTAGTTAAAAAATTAATATATTAAATATTTAAATAAAATGCAGAAATATTGTTGGTTAAGTGGTTAATAGTTAAAAAGTGCATTCTTATTTATTGATATTACTCAGATTTAATGCACTTTAGTGGGCATTTATGCCTGCTAAACTTGCATTATCTGAGCTCTTTCTTTGTAAATTGGAACTTTCTAAAGACTTTCAGGTGTTCGGGTCGATTTGGATTAAAAGTGCTGAATTGCTGTTTATTTGGATGGAATCTGGCTAAGTGAAGAATTGAAGACCCAATCTGATCTTAAGTTGATGAATCTGAAGAAATGAAGTCAAGAAGACTTTAGATCGATCGGTCCACCCTTGGACCGATTGGTCTTAATATCCGAAGAAACAGAAGATTTGGACCGACTGGTCTACAGCTGGACCGATCGGTCCACATGAGCACGAAGAAGACAGACTGATCGGTCTGAGCTTAGACCGATCGGTCCAATATGCTTGCGAGATTTTAAGAAGATTTCCATATTTTACAAAAGAGTCCTCAAGCCTATCCAAGTTTTCTTTATTTGATATTTTACTTTTTAAGCCTATAAATACAATGTGTTTTAGGCCTTTAAACCTAAGATTTATGTTATTATTCTAAGTTTTTACTGGGAGAAGAATCCTGAACCTTTGTGGAGAAGATTTCCGAACCCTATTTCATATATATATATATATATCTATTTTAATTATGTGTTCTTCTCTGATTTTGTATATTTTATGCTTTGCAATGTCTAAGTAGTTCACTAGTTAGGTTTTAGGGTTTCTTAGGGAAACCAAGTTTGATTGTTAGTTTAACTTTGCAGGATTGAATTTGTTAGGTTCTTAGTCTAAATTTGTTCTCAATGCTTGAATTAGATTGATCACCTAGTTCATGATAATAGGTTAATAAATACAAAGGGATTTGATTTAAAAACTGACCTAATTTAGATGAATAAGTGTTGAAACTTGCGAGAGTATTGTTTTAATGCTTATGAACAATTGAATCTGAGTTTTAATGCATGATCGGATTGTTTTAAAGACGGCAGGAGTTTGTCTCTGACAATTCAATCATAGGGTCTAATACTCCGGGAGGAGATTATTTCAAATTCTTTTTTCATGTTGAGAACTATTTTCAATCTAAAATCCTGCATGTTAACTTGATTTTAAACCTCAATACCTACGGATTTCCCTAATGCCTAGCGTTTTATTATTATAATCTTAAACCGTTTTTAAATACCGTTTTGAATTCGACAATCATACTATTATTCTCGCTTTAGCCATATTCTAGTTTTTAACTGAACGTGCATTCTGGTCTCTGTGGATTCGATACCCTTTACTGTGCTACTTTGAACTGTTCTCTGCAGTACTAGTTTAGGATTAAATTCTTAGCCTATCAGAATTTTGGCACCGTTGCCGGAGACCAATTGTGCCTTTTTAGTTTTTAACTAGAATTTCGTCTAAAGTTTTTAAGTTTCAGTACTCATCTCGTTCTTCTTTGCTTGTCTTTGTCTTACAGGTGTATATACAGAAGATCTGACAAATCATCTGAACTACTCAACCTAAGCAACTCAGAACTTGCAAAGGTAAAATCCAATCAATCCGGTCGATTCTGATGGTCAACAACCACCTGCTATGGGCCTTAATCAGCTCATTAACCAAGGACAAGGTGGTGGCAGTGGCAATCAAGTGCCACAAGGCCAACAAGGATTAGTCCAACAAGGTTTAGTCCAACAAGGAACATTCCAACAAGGAGCTATCAACAATCAACCACCTCCAGAAAATCCTGATCCTCAACACGTTCAACAACCTGAAAATGTTGATGCAAGACACTATGTCTTGTTCGGAAATCCGGAAAGAGTTAATCAGCTCAATGCTCAAGCTCATGCTCTGCTCAATCCCAAGAACCATCCTCTAGTCGGTTCTTTCAACAATCCTCAAGAATTCTATGCTAATAGGAATCCCATCCAACCTACTCCACCTCAGCGTAGGGAATATCAATTCCCTACTTCACTTGTTCAGATGATTCACAGTAACCAATTCAGTGGTTTACCTCATGAGCATCCAATGAATCATACTGACACCTTTGAGGACATTTGCAACACCATCACGCTAAATAGGGTATCAGAGGATTACAAACACTGCAGCTTGTTCAGCCACTCTCTAGCTGACAAGGCACTTCGATGGCTGAAGTCTCTACCTGCAGGCTCTATAGTAACCTGGGATGAATGCAAATCCAGGTTCATTGGTCAGTTCTTCACTACTAATTGGACTAACGCTTTAAGGAACAAGATCTATGCTTTTGCTCAATCTCCTGTAGAATCATTCTATGAATCTTGGGAACGATTCAAAGAGCTGCTTCGCGATTGTCCACATCACGGTTTCTTAGATGTAAGTCTCCTCAATACCTTTTATAGAGGAACTGAACAGAATTATCAGTTGTCCTTAGATACAGCAAGCGATTGAGACTTTATGCAGAAACCTGTTCCTGATGCATATCGGTTGATAGAGAATTTGGCAGCTAGTAATAGCAATCATTGCCCAGAATTTGATCGCCGAACAAAGGTTCCGGTAGCAGCTGCTAACTCAGAGATCTCAGATCTGAAAGGAGAATTCTCAGAGATGAAAGGGCTAATCACTCAGCTTTTAGAAGGTCAATCTCAGAAACAGGTTAGTGCTGTAGATGATTCCGAAATTAATTGCTTTGCGGTCCAAGAACAGAATACTGGTGAAGTTGAGAAGGAAGTGAGTTACATCAATGCTTAAGGTCAAAGGGTGTACAATCAAGGTTATAATCAAGGTTATAACAAGACTCATCCCAACTTGTCTTGGAGAAGCACCAATGTTGAGAACCCCCAAGATCAACATTACCCTCAACAGCAAAAGTCCTTTGTGCCAAATTCTAATTCAGGCGGTTTTCGTCAAACCTCTCAGCCTATATTCCAACAAGCCCAACCTCAACCAAGTAATTCAGTTGAGATGATGTTCAAGAAACTGCTGGAAGGACAACAACAGTTCCAAACATTGATCCAAGGAGAAGTGAAGGAGCTAAATCAAAAGTTTGATGCTTTATTAACTCATGTGAAGAAATTGGATGTGCAAGTTGCTCAAACTTCCGAATCTGTGAAACGAAAAGCTGGTGTCATTCCTGGGAAAGTTGAAGACAATCCAAAGAGTTATTGTAAGACTCTGGTTGCAAATTTATTCGATGAGGAACATGAGATTGAAAAGAAAATAGAGCTGGAGGACAAAAGAGATGATTCAGGTCTAAAAATAACTAAGGAACACGATGTAGAGCCTCAGACCGATTGGTCTAGATACCACATAAGCTACGGGTTGTTCAGACCAATCGGTCCATCTTAGACCGATCGGTCTAAGAGTTAGTCACAGGTCTGATACTTCAGACCGATCGGTCCACCAATTACTGGAACTCCTGAAATGGCTTAAAACTACAAACCAAAGATTCCCTATCCAGTTGCGCCTGAGATATCCAGTAAAGCATTAGAGAAGGAAGAACTAATAGGTAAGCAACCAAATTCACTTCGGAAGCTTCACAAGATACAAGATCCAGGGGAGTTCTTAGTTCCTTGTTTGATCAATGGAGTAGAATTCATAGATTCTCTTTGTGATACTGGAGATAATGTGAGCGTCATGTCCATGACTGTTGCAAAACAATTAGGATTTAAGGTATCCAGCCATCTCATATGACTTTCACTCTTGCTAACGATTCTACCGTATCTTCTAGTGGTTTTATCCCGGACCTCGTAATACAAGTTGGTGATTGCCTAGTCCATGTTGATTTCCACATCTTGGCAACAAATGAGCATTCACATGAACTGTTGATTCTTGGAAGACCCTTTCTTTCAACAGTAGGGGCTGTTATTGATTTACCCATTCGACGAATATCTCTGAAGAACATCAAGAAACGGGTTTTCCATCAAGCGATTCCTTCAAAAGGAATCTTTAGGCTAACTGCGGTTAAAGAAGAAAAGATGAAGAATGAAGTTCCTATTGAACCAGATCCTAAGTGTTTAGTTGCTGAAGTCTCAAAGAAAGAGCCTCCAATCTCATCAAGGAATAGCATGCCAAATGTTAAGGAGAAGGTGAAAGTGAAACCAAAGCTGGTGAAGAACGATTCTCAAGTAACTGATCCCTCAAGCAATAGTTGGGGATGCCATTGAGTACAAGGTGAAAAACAAAGGGTTCTCAAAGCCCTTCTCAAAGTTTAGAGTTTTACTCACCTTGGAGTTCAAAGAGAAAGGGATTGATGCTACAAAAGCTATAATGGGTAAGATTTTAACGCTGAAGATGTCTGGATTTGGAGCTTGTTATGGAATATCGCTGGATGTTGATTCCAT
>OVBE01011750.1:0-12047 GCA_900406425.1 Iberis pinnata
ATCTCAGATTATGCCATTTCTGTAACTCAAGTAACCTTTTTCCATGGAGTCTCAGAGTCAGAGAATACATGACAAAAGAGAAGCAGAGAAGCGAGAAGCGATCGCTCAATCGTGAAACTTGTCAACAAAAAAAAAACTTATCAAAGAGCCGAGGAGAAGAAAAGACTCAATCATAGATCTTAAAATTTCGACTTTTTAAGAATCTGCAACTCCAATTTGCGACTTCTCATTTCACTTGAGGAACTCAACATCCAAATATGGGGAAGAAGAAAACGACTTTTAGGGTTTAGTTATGGACCGGTTTAATATAAATTGGGGAAAATGCCATACAGATCTCGAATTTTTATCATTTGGCCAAAAAAACTTACATTTATGTAAGTTATTTTAAGCCCAATTTTATAAATAAAACGTTTTTAATATCAAATTTTAGATTAACTTGGCCATTTTAGGTTCATAGTTAGTCAACGATTAATTAATAGTTAACTCAGTTAAACATATGCTAGCATATCGTTAAATCACCTTGGTTGTCGTCTTCTCTATAAAAAAATTTCGAATCAAAAGACTAATATCACGAACCCTTATCATCCATTCTTTTTTCTTCTCTGCAGAATCGCGTTCTTCCTCCCACATCTTCGTAAGTTCTTCCTCTTGTAGTTACAGGTTTGGTTTCTCTTTTTATATTTTTCATTCGTTTTACTTTTAAATCATGTCTCTGTTTATAAATATGACAGAACGAGTCACGATTGATTCACACATGCTTCTCTTGTTTACAAAAGAATGAATTTTTCATATTATAAAAAAGTCTTCAACTTATGAGTAACAATTGATGGTGAAATACATGATAGTGTTTGAAGCATGTAAATGCTACAGTTGCAAAGTATATTGGGAAGAAACGCGTAAAACAAAGAGAATAAAGAAGTTAATACAAGCGAATGAGCATTGGGATTATTAATGCAAAAGTTTGACTGGAATATAACTTCTTGATATGTGACTTCTTCAAATGAGAATATCAACTACATGAGAAGATTATTGTTTTGAGAATAAGCTGATAAAATACTCAATTTTGAATTTTGATTGTGATTTGCTTTCCTATGTGAGTGTATTTTTCCTATACAGAGGGTGACTATTTGTTTGTGAAAACTGAAAAATTCTTAATGTTCTCAATATGTAACAAAAATTAATATAATTGTTAGTAGCTTCTTCTTACAAACTCTAAATTACTAGACTAGTTCAAATCCATAAAGATGTGCAGGTTCAAGAACAATAATATTTCAAATCTTTAAAAGAATCAAATCATATAACAACAGAACCAGAACTCAACAACCCTTGAAGCAAACTTAGCAGATTGAATGACCTAAAAGAGCAAACTATACGGTTTGAGGGTAATCTCTTGTAACAGCTCTTTGCTCTTCTGTTTGGGCTTCCCTGGTTGCAAGAGCTTCTTCTGTCTTCTCACCAAATTTAACTTCTTCTCCGGTAAATACAAAAAAATAATTCTTTTGTAAACAAGAGAAGCATGTGTGAATCGATCGTGACTCATTATGTGACATTTATAAACGGAGACACAATTTATAAGTAAAAAGAATGAAAAGAATAAAGAGAGAAACCAAACTTGTAACTACAAGAGGAAGAGATTATGAAGATGTGAGAGGAAGAACATGATTTTGCAAAGAAGAAAAAAGAATGTATGATAAGGGTTTGTGATATTTGTCTTTCGATTTGGGAATTTTGTAGAGAAGAAGATATACAAAGTGATATGTTAGCAGATGTTTAACGGAGTTAAGTGTTGATTAACTGTTAACTAACTGTGAGTTTAAAATGGTCAAGTCAACCTAAAATTTGATATTTAAAACGGTCCACTTATAAAATTGAGGATTAAAATGGCTTATATAAATACAAGCTTTTTGCCAAAATTTGAAAATTCATAATTTTTATGGCATTTTTCCCAATACAAATTTGAAAACTTAGTTAATTGGTTTGGTAAATGGTAAACTATTTGCAAAAATAAAAATTATTACTCTTCAGTAATAATTAAACCTATTATCATTAGTCTTTATTGGTATATCAAATGATTTAATTAGGCGAGTAATTATTCAAAAAGAATTGTTATAATATTTTCTATTGGATGAATTGTAGTGTATAACCGAAACATGTGCTATATTTGACAAACTAACATCTACATTATAGGTGTCACGTAAAGTTTTCATTTTAATATCATTTTAACTTTCTCTTACATCATATCTACATGGGAGAATGATTATTAGGTGGAATTAGATTTTTTTTTTACTTTAACATTATTGATTATTGTCCATACATATTTTTTTGTTGTTGCTAGCTTAGGTTTTTTTCCTTTTTAATCTAACTTTTTTGTAGTCTTATTTATTTTTGGAATCTAGATTTAAAATTTATGGTTTATGATTTATATTTTGGAGGTTTAGAGTTTGTATTTTGGGGTTTAGGAATTATATTTTAGGTTTATATTTTGATATTTTTGTTTATATTTTGGGATTTTGTATTTATATTTTGTGGTTTTGGATTTATATTTTGGGGTTTTGGGTTTATATTTTGTGGTTTTTATTTTATATCTTAGGGTTTTGGGTTTATATTTTGTGGTTTAGTTTATATTTTATGGTTTGGGTTTATATTTTGAGATTTTGAATTTATATTTGTGGTTTTGGGTTTATATTTTGGGGTTTTTGGTTTATATTTTTGGGTTTATATTTTATTAATCAAATTCACTATTTACTTTTTTAGAAAATATGTTTTATATAATTTTAATCTTGTTAGATGTAGAAAAATATATTTTTTCATGTAAGTTTTTATGATTTGATTATTTAAATTGAAATAATTAATTTGTAAAAAAAATAGAGAGAGTGAAATTAAAAAATTAAAAAATGATTCACATCCTCCTGCGAGTATCTTTGAATCCAAGGGCAAGAGTGAGATATTTGTGATGTATACATACCTAAAAATCTAATAATATACAAAATGATTAGTTAGTTAATAAAGCACCTAAAGGTGGTTATTCACCTCATTCATCCTTCTCTATACCAGTCTGTTAAAAATGCCAAAATATTAGCAGAACAACAGACTGTTTTGACACTAAAATAAATTCATAATATCTCTGTTTTTTTTAAAGGGGCATTCTCAAAAATACTATCAAAAATTAGGTTTATTCCAAATACCACCCACTTCCAAAAGTTCTAAAAGTACCATATGTTTTTCAAAAATACCACAAACATGTTTTTGTTCTAAAAATACCACAAAATTTGAAATAACTTTAAACTTCAAATTTAAACCCTAAAACCTCAAAAGCAAACTCTACCCCTTCAAAACTAAACCATAAACTCTATTTAGTGAATCCAAACCCAAAAGTATAAATTCTAAACCCTTAAAATAATTTTTTTTATGTTTGTGGTATTTTTAGAATATTTGAGAGTATGTGGTATTTTTGGAACTTTTAGAAATGTGTTGTAAATTTTTTCCCTTTTTAGTATAAATTAGTGTTACCTTTTTATTTTTATTTACAAGTGAAAAAAAGAAATTTATTTGAACGTATACTTTTTCTAATTGATGGCAAAATAATTATACTAAATAAAAGAAACTGTTTGGAGCTGTCCACCTCAACTTTTTAGAATTGCATCTTTTTATCGCCGCGTCAATAATTTTTTGTCTCCTCTTGCCATCTCAGCTTTAGCAAAGTGAAAACTAACATGTCCTTCTTCTTCTTCCTGCATTTTAGCTTATGTGTCGCTTATAGTCTCTAAAATAACTCTATGAAAAAATGCAAATTAATATAAAACCCGTAACAAATATCTCTCTCACGTCTATGAAACATCGGAGATCAGCCATGGATGAAGAGTACAAAATTATTATTGCTTTATGGGAATCGGTCTCGTGTACCTCACAGTTTCCTCTCAGTTGATGGTATCAAGGTCTGCATCTCTATTTGCTTTTGTTTTCTTCTTATTTCCTGTAGGCTTTTATTTGTGGCTGTTAGATTTTTTTAAAAAGTGGTTGTAACTTTTTAAAAAAGCAAAAGTCACGTTAGTTAGGCTTTTAAAAAAAACTGCAAAATAAAGAGTAAAAGATATAAAATTGGATGTGAATAATTTTAGGAGAACTTTTAGGGCTTTTAAAACTTTTAAACTGCTAAAGTCTGATTGGTGAAAAATTAACTGTAAAGACTTTAAAATTTTTAAAAGCTCTTACAGCCTTTACAATATGTTTGCCAATCACCCCTAGGTTTTGAATTCGTTATCGTTTTTTGGCTTTTTCTTTCGACCCATATTCAAAATTCTACTTTCTCGTCAGTATGATGAACAAGTATCAGTTTAGATCTCCGATTGGGTGCACCAAAGTACCCTTTTTGTTTATATGGTTCAAATATGATGAAAGTGATTACCGAATTTGATTCACAAGATGTCTTGAAATATTTCCCAGAAGAATTGCCAGGGTTATTTATTTTTTTATCTCTTAAGCTTTAGCGATGGATTATTTGACAAATTTAAACCTCTTTTGCAAAGATATCTCCGATGAAGATAAAAAAAACTATTTGAATCTCATGTGTTTGTCTTAGTTGCTGGTCCTCTCTAACTTGATGTTTTTTTATCTCTTCGTAAGTTAACCTTTAACCATAGTGACATTGTATATAACTATATATAATGTTGCAGGCTTTCTTTGGAGAAGTATTTGCCAACAGAATGGACAAACTATTATGACAAAGAAGATATATCCATTCTCAACTCTAACGATGCAATGCCAATGAATAGCTTGTTGTAAATATCGTACTCATTATTGATGTTAAATGGGTCAATGATGGTGATTGGCTAGCATGAACTTAATGGTTTGTTCATTTAGAATCAAAAAGCAAGCAAAAGAAGTAATGCTTCCCATCTCTTGGTGTTCATCTTATGGTTGCAGATTTTCTGATTTTCAGTATTGATCTTAAGGTTCGATTGAGTTAACTCTGTGGAAAAGTTGATGTGGTAATGTATAAAACATTTTATCTGTTACAACCTCAAAACTTATAAATCCAAAAGGGAAAATTCACTTTGCACCAATGCCATTTCTCTGTTATGCAGGTTCGTAAGTGGAACAAGTAAAAATGGACAATGCCTGAACAAGGCAACTTCAATTATCGGGATGTGGATGAGATCTCAGATTTTTCAAAAGGTACATCATGAATAGATGAGGCCTTTGTAGTTTTGCATATTATGGGAAGTCGAGTTGGCTCAACCTGGGGTCCAACAGTTAAGCTAGAAGCATCAGTTGAAAATCGCATAATAGATCTCCATACCCGCTACATAATAGGCTCTGATAATTACAAAGTACTCATCCGCAAGTTTCAATTTTGATTCATGGATATATGATGAGTTCACTTGGTCATATTGTCCTTTCAACATAAGATAAGCTACATATTATTGGGTTATAAATCTGTTTCTTAAAACTTGACATTTTTTCAATATACGAGCACGTATGAGGAGGTAATCTCGATGTAATGCTATAGAAAACGTTCTCTCACCTAGTTGTTGAAGAAGTGGTGCTTAGGGGGTTTTGGGAGCTGTTTATGAGAGGATAACATTCACATTTAATGGGTGCAGATATTGAGTTTAAGGAAGTTTGGAAGAAGTTAAAGCGAGTGGTAAAGAAGGTTTGAAGTTTAGGGGTTATCATAGAGTTGCACAATCGAAATTGTTACTTTGGAGGGTAAGTATGGAAAAAGCTTTGTTGTTGACAAAGATAACTTTCCAATTAGTATCATCATAGGTCTTTAAACTCTGTTACTAATTCGACAAAGCTCTGTTGTTGACAAAAATAACTCGACAATATATGTAAAAAAATTGGCTCATAGCAACCAAACAGCATATTCATAATTCAAAACTATATATATATATATATCATCAAATTTCAGCAAATTTAAATATATCATTCGTTACTTCCTTTTTTGCTAAAATCATTTCATGTTTCTAGTAAGCGCATTCATGATAGTTTCCACATTTCACAACATCCCCAACCTCATAAATAAACTACAAAAGTAAAAAAAAAAAAAAAAAAAAAAAAAAAAACNAAAAAAAAAAAAAAAAACATAAACCAACATGGACCATTTAAACCATAAACTTTCAATTGAGCTATTTAATACCTCAATTTTTTGTCGAGAGCCATTTAAAACATATATTTTCATCGATTAATCATATATTAAATTTGAAGAGTAAGAAATTAAATTTTAAATTTAGCCATTTAAACCACATATTTTAGGTTGACTAAGTCATTTTAACCCAAATAAAGTTAACGTTTAACTTCTGTTTATATTGACTTTTTGGAGGGGGAAAATTGACTTAATCGATGAAAATAGATGTTTTAAATGGCTTCGGACAAAAAATTAAGGTATTAAATAAGTTCACTTGAGAATTCATGTTTAAATGGTTTACATTAGTTACTTCATGGTTTTTTATTACTTTTTACCATAAATTTAGTGGGGGGGGGGGGGAAANAAATGAATAGCTTTGTTTATTTTTTAATTTGGAAATGAATAATTTTTATTTTTAAAATTTGAAAATATTTGTTTTCGTTCATTCGCATGTATAATTAAAAACTTACACAAATAATTAATTATTCACATGAATAATTCACTATTTACTATTCACAAATAAAAATACATAAATAATTTATAAAAATAGATACATAAATACATGAAAATTTATAAATATTTCAATCAAATAACTAAATATATTATAACTATTCATACGAGTAATTCACTATTTACTATCTACTACGGTCATATGCACGTTTTGTGTGATGATCTTATGAACTATGAGCATAATCCAACGTGTAAGTGTGGGAAATGTTCCTGCAATTTAAATGTGGAAATTAAAAAGAATAAGGAAGATGATAAGATTCAACAATTCTTGTTAGGTCTCGATGAGTCAGTCTATGGTACGGTGAAAAGCTCGATTATTAGAATGAAACCATTGCCGAATATGAATTAGGTTTATACTAAGGTGAAATATGTGGAGAGAATCTAGACTACGATAATGGGAAGAAAGCAACAAAGTGGTCAAATGTCATTCATGACAACAAAGAGTAGAAATGCGTCTACAAATGGATAGGGGTGTCAATTCGGGTTTCCGACGCATACGTCGTTTACCCCGCTCTATTTCGGGGCGGTTTTGAGCTATAAATTTTTAGGCCCAAAAAAACGGGTATTGCGGGTTTAGCCCATACGGACAGCGGGTTTTTATGGACAAACCCGCACGGTTAGCGGACATGATCGCAGGTTTTTTGGGACAAATCCACACAATTTTGGGTACAAATTTCAAAATTTGATGCTTTTGCATTTTAATTATAAGTTCAATTTTCTTTTTACTTTCAAGTTTTTAAATTTATGGAGTGATTTGTTCGCACATTAATATGGATCATAATTTTTATGGTTTTATGGTTTTTATTCATGCACTTTTTATAAGACTTTAATTAAGATATTTTATACAATAATGATTATCATTTGTTTCTTAAAAAAAAAATAGTGATTATTTCTCAATTCTCATTATAAGAAGCGTTAGGTATTATATTAATGCATAGTTTAATGTAGGTTAATATTATTATAAATTTGATGAGAAAATAAAAGTAAAACATTTATTTGGTTTGCATAGGTTAATGTTTGCGGACAACCCGCAAAATCCGCGGCTATTAAGTGGGGCGGATTAGATTTATGTAGGGGGTGTCAATGCGGGTTTCCGACCGCTGACGTTGCTTAACCCGCTCTATTGCGGGGCGGTTTTGGGCTACAAATTTTTATGCCCAAAAAAGGGCATTGCGGGTTGAGCCCATACAGATAGCAGGTTTTTATGGAAAAACATATACGGTCAGCAAACATGACTGCGGGTTTTATGGACAAACCCACACGATTTTGGGTACAAATTTCAAAAATTGATACTTTTGTATTTTAATTATAAGTTAGAATATCACCGAAAGGAAGAGTCAATCTCCTAATGGTATTACGGGAGCCTCGCAAAGTAGCCACCCGGTGGAAAAAACTCGTATTATGATCACCGTTACGTAACCAAGTGATACGAGACTTTTGACGATAAATTTGCTCCTCCGCACAATCCAAACAAGCCCAGCGTTGTGCTGCAACCGATTCTGCTGCGAAGGTAGGAGACGAGGGATTCGACATGGCTGCTGCTTGACATTGACAGAGATGATCATATGCTTGTCGGGTTGAATCTGATAAGTTACCATAGGCGGAGCGATTAAGGTGACGAATGGGGAATTTGAGTGCTTTAAAGCGAGTATGGAGCAGTCGAAGAGAAGCACGTGAATGGTAAAGAGGTGTGTGGGTAGCCCAGGTATCTTGAATCACCTGAAAAAAAGAGGGATGATCAAGTAATAAGTTTGCAAATTTAAACGGTTTAACGAGAAAAGGAAGTAGATATTGAGAAATGAATAACACAACGGGCATGGTCTGAGACGCCATTGGCCTCGAACACGACATAATATCTAGGGTATGTGGCTGCCCAGGAATCATTGACAAGCGCTCGATCGAGCTTCTTCCCTATAGGATCCACTGTTCTCCGATTGCACCAAGTATATCGCGGACCAACATATGCAAGATCAACCAGGTCGTTATGGTTAACAAACGATTGGGACTGAAGCATTCCCAAGTGACGAGAGGTGGAGTGGTGGCCTGAATGTTCTGTGGTTGATAGAAACTCATTGAAATCGCCCATGATAAGCCGTGGTATTTGTCGTTGGCCGTAAATTCGCCTACTCTCATTGAGACCATGCCATAAATGGACCCGATCAACCTGAAAGTTGGATACATATACACAAGATATCATAATAGTATCCCCAGATAAGAGAGTTACAAGTACAGTTATAAGCTGAGCATAAATATATAGAGCCGTGACTACAACTCCCTCTTTCCAACACACCCAAATACGACCAAGTCGATGGGAAAAGTAATTATGAATAGCAGACCATCCCGGGAGAGCGGACTGCAAAATATGAGAGAAATGATTAACATTAACTCTTGTTTCTAAGAGGAAACCGAATTGCTGATCAGTAACGCGAGTCCAATGTTTGATAATAAGATGTTTAGAAGGCTTGTTGAAGCCTCTTGTATTCCATGAAAAGATCGTCATAGCATCAATGTCTCTGCGAGGAGACGGATGATTATTTTTTTGCTTGAGCATGTCTAACCGGCTTGCAGGTTGTTACATTATCAGGTTGCTTTTGTTTAGTTCGTGTGCTCTAACGGGAGGCGGTAGTGATTTGAGTTGGAGCTGATTCCGATTCAAGGATTTAGCCTTCCTCTTTCTCGTCGTTAGTCTTTGTATCCGCTATAACGAGGAAACGGGATGGTGAACCAGCAGGTATGAGGTGCGCTTTGGCCGCATCTAGCTTAGATGATGACAGGGACAATACACGGCCCGTGCGAACGACAACAGACCTTTCAGTGTCTCATGCGAGTACAGTTGGTGACGATAAGGGAGCTGAAAAGGAGGCGGGAGTAGTTGAGCCTTTAGATTGGTGCTGGACAACATTGGGGTTGGGTAGGTGTTCAATGATCGGGTCATTGAGGGAGAGTGTGTTGATGGTAGGACCGGATTCAAGAGTTGAGGTATCAATGCCAATAATCTCGGCAATGGTTGTAGGTAACTCTGTTGATTTCTCTGCAGGTTGGTCGTTGTCAGGAGCACTCCTTAATTCTTTCGTAGCCAAAGTTAATGAATTGATTGGTACATTGTCTCCCGCCGTTTTAATGATTGTCTCTTTTGACTGATCATTGATAGCATCATCACCAACTGAGGTGTTTAGAGTACATGAACCTGTAATAGAAACATGAGTCTCATTAGTGGCTAATGGAGTAACTGGAGTCGGAATAATTGTAGAAGAAGTAGAGGGTGGTGTTTTGTCTAAGACCGACTGTTTTTGCATTCTTCAGCCTTGTGCCCCCTTGATTGACAAGAAGAACATCTTGGTGGCAGCCACAGGAAGCTAACAAGGACTGGTAAGGCTTCGTTGGTCAATTGGATCTTCTCTACCTGCGGCTTATCTAAATTAACTATCACTAGAACTCTTGCAACATCCAACCGTATGCACTTCTCAGTGGTCAGTTGAAGTTTTTGTAAGTCTCTGACAATATCGCCAAGGAGGCGTAAACCTGCGTGAAAAAAAGATATTCCAAAACATTACGAAAATCAACTCATAAGGGCATGGAACTTAAGTCTGGTTTCGAAAGCGCCTTTGAAGGAGACCACTCCTGAACCACATGTAAGACATCAGAGATGTGTCAGTATTTATTCTTGCAAATGTTATTCCACGTGTCCGGTAATTCAACCCGAAACAGGACGGTGTCATCATTAAGTATTTGAACATCAATTTTCGGTCCTTTCCCATCGCGATTCCAAAAACGGTTGACAGTGGCGTGAATTTTTTCAATGTGAGGAGTTGAAACAATCAAGTAGCCTGCAAGGAATTTACTCCAAAGAAGCTGCAGGTTATCAAGTAGAGGCTTCGGAACAGAGACAGAAGGTGTTCCATTTTCAAAGACAAAAGGAGCATGGGTTACATCAATTCTTATGCTCGAGGAGGATATAAGTTGATTCCAAGGATTGAAACCACCAGCAGTATGGTCTAGAGGTGCAAAAGGCACACCAGAGGACGAGGAAGCCATTGATTCCGGCGGAAGAAGTCGGAGGAGGAGCCTTGCACAAGAAGCAGATAAAAAAATTGTAACCCTAAGAAATCACTCTAAAAATCGCCCCCTAAATGTATATTCGAGATTTGAAATTTTCCATAATCTTCTAAATGATTTGTTTTCTCATTTAAGTAAGAATTTCATTTTTTATATAATTTTAGTTTACCAAAATTATTTTTAGTTTCTTTTCTAAGAAAATATATTTTTAAAATATTTTAAATGTAATATATAACATAATAACATTTAAATTAAATAATTTAAAAGTTGTTAGTGTTTGAAATAATATAAGTTAATAGATTTTAAATATGGAAATGTTTATAAAATGTAGATTATTAAATATTAGCTATCTTAATTGATAAACCAATCTAAAATGTACTATTTAAATATCTGTAAATTATATATTTTAGATTATCTAGTTACAAATAAAGAATAATATATTTATTATATTTTACATGATATAATTATATATTTTCTATTATTTCATCAAACTTTTACTTCAATATTTTATATATTTATATTTGTTGGTAAATTTTATAATTATTGTTTAGAAATTTATATAATAATACGTAAAATTTATATTATACTACCATAATTTTGAAATTGTGTTTTGTAACATATTCCCACACTATGCACGGAATATCATCTAATACGATTGTATATATGTTAACTAGGTAGTTCCTATTAGATAGCTAATTTGTTATCTTAGTAATATAACATATTCTCATATTGAATAACACAAAAAACTTTTTTATATATATCTGTTTGCTCATATTTCTTTATCATAAAATTAACTTTTAATCTTCATAAATTCATTTTCATTATTACTACGCACAACTTTTATATGCTTGTTAAATCTTTTCAATATGAAAGCAAATAAATTTACCATAGTTTTCTCCACCTTCTTTTTATCGGCAAAAAAAAACTTATATGGCTCTTAAACATTCATCCACTATAGTAAAAAAATAATACCTTCCACATAAACTCTATATTCCATGTAGTCCTCATCAATCACAATGAATCATATTAAAACATTTTTTAGTTTTATCACTACTCAATTTACTCAATTGAAAACTCATTATAATATTACTTTTATCTAAAACAAATATCATATCTTTTCTGATTATTCCTAGAACAAACACAAAAATACTAGGTAGCAAACTGAAATCTCACTAACAAAACAAAATATATGAAGGCCCTTCATAAAAATAAAAATAAAAACAAACAAAACAAAATATGTTTTCTTATTCGGTAAATATTCCGGTTCAGATTCAGATTTTGGTTAATCGTTTAATTTCCGGTTATCTAAAATCCAGTATGAATTGAAAGTTAGAAGGAGAGAGAGAGAGAG
>OVBE01011751.1:0-13913 GCA_900406425.1 Iberis pinnata
TATATATATATATATATATTTATATATATATAATTCTATTTATACTATTTTAAATAGCATGTTCTAAATCTGGAATAAAAAAATCATAATTTATTTATACTTTTGTAAAGAGCATGTTCAAAAGTTGTATATAAAAAAATTTAATCTGTTTATACTATTTTAAATACCATGTTCTAAAGCTGGATAAAAAAAGATCATAATCTATTTATACTATTTTAAAGAGCATGTTCTATAGTTGTATATAAAAATGATCATTAACCTAGTTATACTATTTTAAATAGCATGTTCTAAAGCTTGATAAAAAAAATCATAATCGATTTATACTGTTTCAAACAACATGTTCTAAAGTTGTATAAAAAAATCATAATCTATTTATATTGTTTTAAACAACATGTTGTAAAACTGGATAAATTAGTTTGCCAAAAATTCAAACACTGTTTTAGTGTTCTAAATGTTATATAAATAAAATTAAACTTATTTATACAGGTTTATATATAAGGTTATAAAATTAGAAAAACTTCAAACTGTTTAAAGCATTTTTAAATGTTATATAATATATATTCAGACTTATTTATACACAATGTTATAAAATTGGATAAATTAGTTTGCCAAAAATTCAAACATTTTTTAGCTTTCTAAATGTTATATAATAAAATTATACTTATTCATACATGTTTTACAGAAGGTTATAAAATCGGATAAATTTCAAAGCTATTTAAAGTTTTTTAAAAACAAAATGATGTAGTATAAACCTATAAGTTAAAAGTTTTAAAACATTTTGTTAGTTTTCAAATTGTTATATAATAAAATTAACTTATTTATACAGGTTTATACATAAGATTATAACACCGGATAAACTTCAAACATATTTATACGGTTTTAAACGGTATAAAAGTTATAAACTAACCCTTGACACATCGAGACTTTTTAAAATCACCTAGATGTTATATAATAAATTTAAACTTGTTTAAACGGTTTTATACATAAAGTGAGAAAAATGTATAAATGAGTATCCTAAAACTTCAAACATGTTTATACGGTTTTAAACTGTATAAAAAATATAAACAAAATGCATTGAAACTTTTTAAAATCACCTAGATGTTTTGGGGTTTGAAGGATTCCTTGCATCACGGATTGTGTTATGGTTGAGCTAGAGAAGTTAGGTCAGAAGTATCGTGTTGCTCTAAGGTACAGCTTTAAAGTTTTGAAAGTGTCTTTAGTATAATTGTGTTTTGTTTTCGTGGATTCTTTAATTGGTGAATTTTGTAGGATTGCGAAAGATCCTCGTTTCGAAAGACTACCTTGTGTAGACAAAGGGACATATGACTGTCTCGTTGAAACAGTTACTCAAGTAATGTCTCGTGTCCAGACTTGTTAAGGAGATAGTTATACTCTAGTCTCATGAATCTTGGTATATGTATTCTGTCTTTTGTATGTATCTTTGATATTCTTTTTCTTGTTATTTAACAACATAAATGCTTCTTTGTGGCTACATGTGATAGAGATCTGAAGCGAAAGTAAAGACAGATTGAATATGGCAGTGGCTTTTTTTATTATATATGGCTGAAGATGTCAACTTTTGTTTTGTACGTTTGTTTGCAGGTACAATATAGAAAGGCTGCTTGAAGCAACACTTGGTTGAGGTATACATTTTTTACTTATCGAAAGCTACTATGGTATTAGCCAATTTGGTGGAGCAAGTGAGTTAACCCATCTAGGAATTAGTTTCAGAGTAAGTTTAAGACAAACTTCAGTACAAAGTGGTTGCAGTTCCTTGTGATGAGATAGTACTTGTTTCCTTGATACTCTTTAGCTAGCTTCTCAGGACACTTGTTTAGTTCCACTTCAAAGATACCTGTGCTTCATGTGCGGCGTATTCAACTCCATGAATTATGAACAAAAATTAGAAAACCAAGTCCATTACAAAATTACTTTCTTTGATTACTCTAATCTAACATCTAAAATCAGTTTCTCTATTTACTAAACAATAAACAATGCCCTCTAAACACAAACAAATTATTAAAGTTATGTTCTGATAATAACCATCTTAAATTCACTATACAATTTATATTGCTTAACAAAATGGTTTTTGCTCCTGTCAATTCACAAGATTTGAAGAACCCAGTAAGAATCAAATCATGTTTTTAGCACCATGCTTAATATACTTTTACCATCAAAATCAAAATCAAATTTGAGATTTTTGGGTTTTTATCCATGCTCTGGTCAATTCTCAATAAATCCTAGTTTCAAATACCAAAAGCTAAACGTATAAACGTCCGATCTCTGAGTCACACACTTCGTCACCCAATTTCCGATGCTTCTCTCTGATGTAAAAAAATCGTCAAGCATGTTCATCAAAATTTGGGCTCGTTGTGATTTAAGCTTAATTCTCAAACCTGCTCAAAGAACTACAAGAACAACTCAAACACAAAGAACAATCAAGCAATCACAATTGAATATTAAATGAACTAAGACGATGCATAAATTAAAAACACAAGAGAACTTTAACTTGTTTAGCTTCCACCGTTGATATGACGGCAGCCTACTCACGCCGGGACCGCCACTGGAAATCCACTAACTCCGATTGATCACCAAATTACAGACAAAACCCCAAGAAACAATAACAATGTGCGTTTCAACGTACAAACTCAATAATGAGATAAAAGATGATTATATACACACACTAAACTAGCTAATACTAAAGCTAGACTTAATCTAGCTCACTACAAACTGAAGCTATTTGCGATGAAGAAGGAGTTGACATTTTTGTTGACTTCAAATCTTGGCCAAAACTTATTAGATGAGCCCACTCTTATTATTAATCAAATACCTCAAACATATTCACTGTCTTTACTTGCCATTCATACGAGCTTATTTGGATGTGGTTCCGGTTACACCCTTCTTCTACTCAGTGTAAACCTGAAGCATTTGGAGTGCTTCAGATACTTTCCCAACAGGCAACACTTTAGTGAAAATGTCTGCATGATCATAAATTGTTGAAATCTTTTGATCATTTACCATTCACCACTTTATTTTCTATTTGATATCTCACATAATGAAACTTCACAACCACATGCTTGGTCTTCTCATAAAATATCATGTTCTNATTTACCATTCACCACTTTATTTTCTATTTGATACCTCACATAATGAAACTTCACAACCACATGCTTGGTCTTCTCATAAAATATCATGTTCTTGGACAATGCAATTGCATTTTGTGAATCACAAAACTCATGTCTCTGCATTTTACATGTTTTAGGAGTGCATTTATCATCATTTTTAGGTTTTTATGTCAGCAATAAGTTGAATTAGTAGAGTTACTTAGCAAATGTGCATGTTTAGGAAAATTTCGCATTAAGATTGCATACATGTTGCATTTTGGAGATTTTTCAGGTACTTTGTGAACTTTCGGAACATCATGGACAAATTGAAGAAGGAGAAACAGAGTTGCAGCCAACTCCATCAGAACTCAAGCAGAGTTGCAGCCAACCCCATAAAAACTCAAGCAGAGTTGCAGTCAACCCCACCAAAACTCAAGTAGAGTTGTAGTCAACCCCATCAGAACTCAAGCAGAGTTGCAGCCAACTCCATCAGAACTCGATCAAGCGTTGTGACGAAACCAACCTGATCAAGTGACGTGACAAAACCAACTCGATCAGATCTGCCGAGATGGACACGACTAAGACCCTGAAAAGGTGCATGACCCTAAAAGAGGACTCGACCAATACCTAAAAAAAGTCCATGAACCTAAAAAAAGACTTGACCAAAACCCTAAAAAAGGTGCATGACCCTAAAAAAGGACTCAACCTCAAGGGCAATTCAACTCGATCACGGCTGACCCGACTCGATGACCCTAAAAATCCAAACTCGATGACCCCTACTCGATGACCCTTACAGTCCCGACTCGATCAGAACTCGACCCCTGTTCGAGCCAAACTTTTCCTTCACAGATCAAGCTGAACCATGTGCAGATTTTAATCATTTGTCTTTTAGTGGTTTAGGGTTTTCCTAAACCACTATTTAAACACTAAACACGCCTCCATTTGAAACTATGATTTATTTTACCCTTTTAAGCTTTATTTGTGTGTCTTTATTTTAGGTTTTTCTCTATGTTTTTCCCTTTGAATGTTCTTGGATGATCAAACCTAAAATCTTTATGAAGTTCATGTTTTGCTTATGATTTCTTCTTACTCATGCTTAGTTTAAGGTTTAAGGTTATCTGGTGCATATTGATCTTTTATTTTATGCTTTTAATCTCGTTTTATAAGTTGATCATCATTTATGGGTTTTGCTCTTGTTTCATTTGATCATCATTTTTAGAGTTTATGTTACTGCTGTTTATGATCACCATTGTTTTTCTGGGTTCATGTTCTTGCTATGTTGATCATCATCTCCTGCATATTTTATTTTCCTGCTTTTGATCAACATCTTCTAGTTTTCTAATTTTGTTGTGCTTACTGTTCTTAGGAGTTTTACTTTTGATCTTGATGATTTGTTTAGTAATCTCTTTTTCTAAGTTTTCTGATTTCGTCGTTACCATGTGTAGTGAGTAATTTCCCAGGTTTCTAAGGATGGGGCTGATTAGTGCTGAACCCTTGTTTCTTCTAGGTGTCTAAGCTTGATTGTTTATAGATCCTTTCTGTTTCATTGTTCTTAATGCCTATTTCCTTCTAACCTACTGAAATATGAACTTAGGAATTTCCGCACCCAAAAGGTGTCTGATGAAATGCTTGAACAAGGTGATTTCAGAGATTTACATTCCTAGCCCAAGAGATTGGTTGGTTAGGGTGTTTATTGGCTTTAACAAAATGTCTCTTCATGCCTGCTAGGTAGTGTTCCGTTAACGAGAGTTAGGTCTAGATATTGTTTTGCTTGAGATCATCTATAAAGAGATTGAATTTGGTTGTTTATGAATTTGTAGTCTAGGGATAGCTCTTGTTTGAGGTATGTTAGGCACCTAGGTAGTTCAAAGAGGATCACCAGTCAATTACCCCCATCCTTAGGAACTGTTTTCTCTGATTACATTTTAGTACTATCTTCTTTTCTGTTCTTAGTTACTTGCAGTTTACTCTTTAGTTTTCCTTTGTAGAATGCATGATAGCTTTATTGTCCTATTTTATTTCCAGCATGTTTTGTTTATTTAGAACTGTTAGTTAACAACCCCTTTTATTTATTTGGCTTGAATTAGTAGAATCTGATTGCATCTAGAGTGGTTAATGACTACACCTAATTGGATTGACACCTATTAAACTACAATGACATGATAATGTAATAGAAATTGATCACGTAAAAATCCGACTATCAAAAACAAATCAACTTCAGCTTGTTTATACCCAATTTCCTTTGCGAAAATTTTCAACAAAGTAGCTTCTTTGACAGATGTGTTATGATNTCTGACTATCAAAAACAGATCAACTTCAGCTTGTTTATACCCAATTTCCTTTGCGAAAATTTTCAACAAAGTAGCTTCTTTGACAGATGTGTTATGATTATGTGGTTGATAAAGCCACTACACTTTGTATCTCTGATTTCCAGCTTATAGTTGTGCCTCCCATAGTGAAACCAAACCCGATCATTGATCTTCTTCTATCCAAATCAGACGCATAATCACCATCACAAAAGTCTTGAACTTTCAAATCCTTCCCTTTCTTGAACACCAGTCTTGTTTCTGTAGTTCCTCTAAGATACCTTAATATCCATTTGACTGCAAGCCAGTGATCTTTGATTGGGGATGCCATGTATCTGCTCACAACTCCAATAGGATAAGCCAAGTCAGGCCTTGTTCCTATCGTCATATACATTATGCTCCCAATGGCATTTGCGATGGAATTGACTTCATGAAACTGGCTTGATCATTCAGCTATTGTTTTGTTGCTGCCTAAAGCTTAAAGTGAGCTTCCAAAGGTGTTAATACTGCTTTTGACTCGTCCATACCAAAAAATTTCAGAATTCTATCTAACACACCTTATGCTCTATTTCTTTTGATATCCATTCCCAGTATTTTCTTGGCTTGATCCAATTCCTTCATTTCAAAGATAAAATTTAGTCTCCCTTTGAGTAGTTGTATCTCCATTTTTTATGAAACAATTAACATATCATCAACATATACGAGAAGATAAATGTATGAATTTCCATCAAAAAATATATACGCAACCATCATAATCACTTCGGACAAAATTTTCTTCCTTCATAAACTGATTAAACTTGGAATTCCATTGTCTTGAGCTCTCCTTGATTCCATACAATGATTTCTTCAAGAAACAGACCCAATCTTCTTTTCTCGTAACCATATATCCCTCAGGTTGCTCCATATAAATGGAGAAAAGTTGTCTTGACATCAAGCTGCTCCAATTCCATGTCTTCACTAGCCACAATAGAAAGCATAAGTCTGATGGAGACATGCTTAAACACATGGGAAAATATTTCATGGTAATTTATGCTTTCTCTTTTTGAATAGTCCTTAGCGACTAGTCTTGCTTTATATCTTGGCTTTTCTACACCAAAAATTCATTCTTTGTACTTAAACACCCATTTACAGCCTATAACCTTGATCTTTGGATTCTTAGGTACTTTAACCAGATCTCATGTGTGGTTTCTTGAAAGTGAGAATATTTTTCATATGTGCCTTGTTTCCATATAGCTTCTTTATAATATGTTGGCTCTCTTTTAGATCCTTCTTCTGTTGTAAGCATTAAATGAAAAACCAACTGATTATATTCGTATCTAAATGGTCTTCTTATTTACATTCTAGGCCTTTCTTTGGCTAGGACATAAATCTCTTGACTTGGCAATTCATGTTCAGTGAATTCTTCACCTGTCTTCTCTAATTCACCTTATGAATCTGATTCATCTGGTGGATTGGTCCCTGATATGTCCTTTTCTTGAGCTTGCCTTACTTCAAGCTCTACCACACCAGATCTGTCTTTGTTAGTCTGCATTAATTCTTATACAAAATAGTTTCCTTAAAGATTACATTCCTACTTACCACACATTTTCTATCCTTTATCAACCAAATTTTATAACCTTTTACACTAGTAAGATATCCTAAGAATATCCCTTTCTTAGCTCTAGGTTCTAGTTTGCCATCATCATTATGGACATAAACTAAAAAGCCAAATCTTTTAAGACCATAATAGTTTGAGTTAGATTCATACCATAGTTCATCAGGAATCTTACCCTCAATTGTTGTATACGGTGATTTGTTGATAAGGTATGTTGTTGTAGCTGATGCTTCAACCCAAAATGATTTTGGTAGTCCATATTCACTTAACATGCTCCTTAATTTGTCCATGATTGTTCGACTCATTCTCTTAGCTACTCCATTCTGTGTGTGGAGTGTATGCAACAATCCATGTGTTTAACAATGCCCTGTTCTCTGCACATATCATCAAACAATTTGTTACAAAACTCAAGACCATTATCTAACCTAAGTTTCTTGATTTTTCTCCCGGTTTAATTTTTAATCATGATTCTCCAATCATTGAATTTAGTAAAAGCCTTATCCTTGTTCTATAGAAACTGTATCCAAAATTTCCTGCAAAAAATCATCAATTATAGTTAGAAAATATTGGCAGTTTCCTAAAGATTTTGGAACATAAGTTGAACCCCATAAATTAGTATGTATGTAATCTAAAAGATATTTGGAGGTGTGTTGTCCAGGTGTGAACTTCAGTTTGTGTGCTTTACCAAAAATGCAGTCTTCACAATATTCTAAATTTTTAACTCCTTATGAATCTATTAGACCATTCTTCATTAGAATTTCCATTCTCTTTTGGCTCATGTGACCCAACTTGCTGTGCCAGAGGTGTGTCACATCTTTTGTAATCTTGTTTATCTATGTTTCAACATTTTGATGTTCTTTATGAGACATAAAGTATAGTGATCCTCTTCTGATACCTTGAAGTATAGTTCTTCCATTTCTAACTATCTTCGTTATCCCATCTTCTGAGCTATGTGAACATCCTTGTGCTTCTAATGTGCCTTTTTTATATTTCTTGCATATATCTCACTTTGGTCAGGATGACTTCACAACCATCCAAATTTGAAAGTTCATAGTACCAATTCCTTTTACTTATGATACAATATCATTNTATTTCTTGCATATATCTCACTTTGGTCAGGATGACTTCACAGCCATCCAAATTTGAAAGTTCATAGTACCAATTCCTTTTACTTATGATACAATATCATTAGCCATTCTGACTCCACCTCTCATTGACTCATCAAGTTCAGTTAAACAGTTCTTCTTCCAAGTTATATGATAAGTGCAACCCGAATCTATTATCCAGTTTGCCTCTATTTCAGGATTAGATGCATTGAGTAGCCCATCAACACACAATACGTCTATATTGATCTCCTTTTCATTTACCAGTGTAGTTTCACCATGTTGATTGTTCTCCTTCTTGAAACGGTTTCCTAGATTTGGACATTGCATCATAAAATGTTCTTTCTCACCATACTGCAGTCAAGTTTTTTTTGTCTTTGGTTTTCCTTTATTTTTCTGGTTCTTCTCTTAAGACTAGATCAACCCTGTTTGCTTTCCCCTTGATGATGCTTTATCGTCGATGAATAAGGTTTCACCCACCTTCTTATGAGATTTATCTTCAGAGCCAATCTCCATTTGTTTTGTTTGTATAGCTGATAAAACATCTTCAATGGTCAGCTTGGACTTACTGTATCTTAGACTATCTCTCATTCCATCAATACATGCGGAAGTTTCATTAACAGCATTAAGGCTTGATCTTCTTCACCAACCTCACAACCAACATTCTCAAGGTCTGCAAGAATCTTGAGAAATTTATCAATACTCTTGTCTATTGATGCTCCTTCTTGAATCTTGAATCCATCAAGTTTTTCCTTCAAGTGTAACCTATTGGTTAGTGTAGTTTCCATAAAGAGTTTATCCAGGATCTTGAACATATCAATCATAGTCTCTGATTGATTATTTTCCTTAAGATTTGATCTGATACACTAAAAATGATTGTGCCTTCGATCCTTTTTTCTGATTTCCCGAAGCGCTTCTTCTGCAATCTTCTTCTTCTTTGAATATCTGGATCCTCTTCATCCTTATTCTTAACAATATATGTATCTTCCTTTAGAGCTTGTGATAATCCCGGTATCTCCATGTATAGGATTGATAGGTTAAGAATTTAATCCTAAAATAATACTGCATAGAACAGATCAATGTAGTACAATAAAGGGTCGAATCCACAGAGACCAAAAAGCACACAATTCAGTCTAATCTCAAATCAAGCTAAGATAGAATAATCAAGTTGTTTGTAATGGAATCAAAATGATAAAATAAAAGTGGTTGTAAATGATAAAATAAAAACGTCATGCATTAGGGAAATCCACATGTATTCAAGTTTAAAAGCAAATATTAACATGCATGATTTTCTTTGAAAATAGTTATCAACATGAAAGACATAAATAGAATAATTTCCTCTGAGAGTATTAAACCCTATACTCGAATTATTAGAAACAAACTCTCGCCGTATCTAACTAATTCGATCATGCATTAATGTCTAGATTCAATTTCATAAGCATTAAAGACAATACTCTCGCAAGAAGAAATACTTATTCATCTAGATTATGTCAGGTTTCTAAACCAAATTGCTTTGTATTTGTTAACCTATTATCATGAACTAGGTGATCAAGCTAATTCAGGCATTAAGAACAAATCTAGACTAAGAACCTAACAAATTCAATCCTATATGATTAACCCTAACATTCAAACTTGGTTTCCCTATGAAACTCTAAAACCTAACTAGTGAACTACTCAGACATTGCAAAGCATAAACAATTCAACATCAAAGAAGAACACATAGTAAAATAAGTAGAGATATTGGTATAAAAATTAGAGTTAAGAAATCTTCTCCGAATACAGGGTTCAGATCCTTCTCTCTGTAAAAGCTCTAGAGTTGTAAAAAAGTGTAAAAGTGTAAAATGTAACTATCAAAACCTAAACCATAAGACTTTTATAGTCTAAAAGTAAATACTTAAAAATATGAAAATTGAATAAGCTTGAGGACTTGGATGCAAAATTTTGAAACTTTCTTGTTCATCTCAGGGAGAGTGCTCGATCATTCTCTATGGTGCTCGATTGAGCACTTTGAAATTCTGCTTGATCGATCTCTTGTTCCATATTTTTCTAGGAGCAAATGCCCGATTGGGCTCCCTAGTGCCCGATCATGCAAACGCTTTAGTGAAGTGCTCCATCGATCCGCATACTGCACGATCGATCTCCTTGTTCTGGAACTTGACCAATTTTTTTTATTTGCTTTGAAGTGCATCCTTTTACTCCAAAACGATCCGAACACTTAGAATCCTGAAAACATACCAAATTTGCAAGAAAAACGCTTGAAATAATGCATAATAGCATACATAAATGCCCACTATTATGCATTAAAACCTAGTAATATCAAATCCCCATACATAGATCTTTGCTTGTCCTCAAGTAAAGCAAGATTTAATCCAGAGAAGAGGGTTGAAAAGGACCACACAGGAATTCACATAATCTCATAAACCCAAATTCAGATGTCACAAACTAAGGAAATTAATTTTAGACAACCACTGCAATTAGACTTTTTACCACCATATAACCAACAATATGCATTTTACTCTAAATCCCGAATCAATCAAACTATCAAATCATATCAACTAGATTATTTAAATTCATTAAAGTGTAAAAATGGCGTGTTCTTACTTATGGGGTATTGATCAGCGCGCTTGGGTATCACTTCTATCAAAATGCCCATACCAAACAGAGCATCAATCTACTTCTGTTCCTGATCCTTTTTCTCCCTTTCTCACTTCTTTTTTTCTCTCTTTTCTTACTGCTTTACTCTTTTTTCTACTTCGTATTTATGCGATTTTCTTTCTTTTCTTTTCATTCTTTTTTTTAGCAGCCGTTTTTTTTCTAGGATTGACTACGGACTTCTAGGTCATGCTTTCAATCCTTTTTCTGTACCATTTTTTTATTTCTGAAGGGAGAGAGAGAAAGGACCATAATCGTACTGTAATAACTTGTCAGTTTTACAGAACACTGACGAGCAAGATACCAAGCTTTCATAGTATACCAACACCATAATTAAGATAATTTAAGATCAAATTAAGTCATAGCATAATTGAGCTAGCATCAAATCATCAACAATCCAAAAGATCATAACTTTCAATATATTAATCAATCACTGGAGTTCCAGTCCTAAGTCCAGTAATTAATCTAAGTCATTAGTCAAATAGAAATTGAACCTGAACTCACACCAGGTTAGTAGTCATCATAGATTCTGATCATCATTCCTTTGACTCAATTAGACTCATGTACTTTTAAAAACTAAAATTTTTGAAAATTTTCCACCAAAAGAGAAAAACATCAAACATAGTTAGTGGCATAGACCCTCCCCCAGACTTACTTCACACTGTCTCGGTGTGAAAATAAATCTAAGAGAAGGAATATGAATAGATAAAGTAGATATAACTGAAAAATATAGAAAAGACACATGAGTTCTATGTAAAAAGAGAAATACTACAATGATGCACAACTATCTCAATTTGAAATGTGACCGGAACCACTTCCAACCTTGTGCTGCTCAACAAACTCCATCTCATCCTCACTAGGATGTTGCGGAGGTCGGAAAAAACAAAAAATCATCCTCAGAATGCACCACATCAAGTTGTTGTTGCATTCATGCGAGTCCATGATCCACGCCATATGTTCCTCATGAGTCATGTCGGACCTACAAGGTGCTAAAGTATAGGAATCGAAGTCTTCTAGGGTTTCAGCAGCAGGACTAGGAGCTCTGGCTTGCCTCTGGTTGAAGCATCTACGGCCTGGTGGTCTTTGAACAGCGGGAGCAGCAGCTGGGTTGTTGCGCAAGTGTTGAGGACTCGGTAGAAAACCTATGTTATCCAAAGAAGTGATTCTAGCCAGCTCAGTTTTCGGAAGGCCAATCTCAAAAATCTGACCTTCTATGTTCTCAAAAAGATAATCACGATACCATGCAAACCACTTCGTTTTGGCGATGTATTGCTCATTGATTTGGTTGTTCTTTGGCTCGGGAGGAAAATGATCAAGGGGAAGACATATATGGTGTAAAAACGGGGTAACAAGACTACCCATCATCTCTATTCTCTCACGGTTCTTCAAAGCTGCAAACTTCCGTTAATCTAACCGAATGGTCGGCAAAACAAGTAGGCTCTAATTCAGTTCGGAGTAGGGTGTAGTAAAACATACTATTAAAGTGATCCCACCTCTCAGTGATCTTCCAAGTAGTCCAGGTCTTGTGACCTCGCAACTTGGTGACAAAAAGTCAAGAGTGTCGTTGCGGAAATGGATCCAGCCGGTCTGGGCCAAGGATTCTTGAGAAGTTTTGGATCCATGGTTGGCTCACTACTTGAGGCAATACCCTTTTGTTTATTGGCAGCACTGGGTTTCTTCGTCTTCTTCGCAGCATGAGGTTCGGTAGATTCAGAGTAGACGGTTGTTGGTTCTTGTTGTTTTTGAGTGAGGGATCGAGTGGTGTTGGAAACCAGTGGTTAGTAGTCGTTGTCTGACATTTCCTAAAATGAAAAGACTCAAAAGAAAATGAGTTTTATAACAATCAAAGACATAACTAGCAATGTTTTATCAATGAACGAGCAATGCTAACAAAGAGTCAACAAGAAGTATTAATATAGAAACCAAGAAAGCCGCATGAACAAGCAATACTAACAGAATATTAGCAAGAATCAAATGCAGAACCACTTAGAAAATGAAATTGAAGATTAAGGAACCGAAACCAACACAGTGAGCAACAACAACCATACTCAAACCAATCATAAGAATCATTTAGGCACAACCAACCACTAAAATTGAGATTTCTAGCAAAACCCTAAATCCCCAATCATAATCAAACAATCTCAACCTAACTCGTACCAAATCAATATGCAATGATCAATACGTGAAAAATAGAGTATAAAGGCATTCTAAACAACAATTCCATCAACTTAAATCGTCCAAATCGAGTTTTACCCAACTATGACCTAATTATCGGAATGAGATGGGGAGATTGAGATTGTTACCTTAGTCAGATTGAGAGGAGATTGTGAGAATCGAATTAAGAGCGAAAAACCAAGCAGATTAGAGCCAAAGACCGTGAAAAACTGTTATGAATCAAAGGAGATTGGGAGTGGAGGATATGAGCGGAGTGGAAGGTTTGGAGAAGAAAACAATGGGGAAGATGAGGAGAAAATCGTGTGGAGGGGTAGGAGAAGGATATAGCTAGGTTCAGTTCAAGTGAAATCTGGTTTAGGGTCAAAATCCAGTTTAATTCGAACATAATATCGGTTTACTTGGAAGATTGCCCTTTCGAGCTTCTTAGTGCCCGATCGGGCACATAAGTGCTCGATCGTGCAGCTGATTCGGACCAAAATTTCTTGTAAATTGCCCAATTCCCTCATTTGCCCGATTGATCCTGACATCCTATTTTTTCCAGAGGAGATTGCCCAATCGGGTGTATGCTTTCTCGATCGTGCAGGCTATTCGGACAAAAACTCTTTGTAAATTTCCCGATCAGGCGTCTCCTTGCCCGATCGATCCCTTCTTTTTCCAAAATCGCATATTTTCTGAAACTCTCAAATCACATAGAACTCAAAGCGAAAAGTTAGTAAGTTAGTAACTAAGATATGACCGACTCAAAACTAATAGATAACTAAACTAAAATATTAAAACAGTGGGTTGCTTCCCACTCAGCGCTTGTTTAACGTCAATAGTTTTACGGTACTTACCTCTAAGTGGAAGTAGGATTAGCAATAGGTATTTCAGTTACCTCTGTAAGCTTTGAAGTAGCTAAATAAGGCTTCAGCCTTTGACTGTTCACAACGAACTCATTACCTTGGCGATCAAACAGAAAAACTGCACCATATGGTCTTAC
>OVBE01011752.1:0-13912 GCA_900406425.1 Iberis pinnata
ATTAAATCCACCATAGGTCTTTCTTCTTTTAACCTCAACAAAGACAAGCCCAACATCTTCACTTAATCAAAAATAAATCCCAACTCAAGATCAAACCATTAGCCTATTTTTTAAAAAATTAATTAACTAATTTCCATTGGAAATCCTATTAAACCGGAAATTTGATTTCGATTCTAATTTAGGGTTTCGAGTTTGTTCCGGTTTTCCCGTCCGCTATATTAATTAAAATAAATAATAAAATATTATCAATAGCGTATAGTTATAATATTCAGGACTTATAACCGGGAATAATTACATAAAACCGAAAATATTAACGTAGAAAATACGTGTCTTTACAAGATGACCTAGCCGGAGTGATGGAGGGTGTTGGCGGTGAAGCGGATGGGGGCAAGGTCCTCATCCTGAACAATGAATGAGATCGTTTTCCTCAGGAAATTTTTATATTTTCGTGTTTGTTTTGGCCTAGCATGGCCTGCATTAATATCATAACCCGGCCGCATGTGGTTTTAGGTTTTATTTGTCTTTTTGCGGTTTCGGATTAATGTATAGCATTTTCGGATTATACTGTTGATATCAAGTTGGAGTTATAGATGTGAGTAGTCAGTTTGGATCATGTTCTCCGATGGTAGCTACAACCGTTTATTCGTGTGGGTTTTCTTCCAAAAGTCTGATTTTCAGGTTTTATGAATTTGTGGGTGTGAGAGAAGAGACATATTTAGGGATCTCGTACCGATTTTTGGTACTATGTCTAGAGATGTTAGAGACGAGTGTGCTGGGTTTAGGGCAAGACCTAGGTTAATCTCGGTTTTAAGGGGTACTATTCCAACTTACATATCTTGTTTACGATTTCAACCTGATACCATTTCGATGTTGGAGTCTGATAGATCCGTATCGATTTGGAACCGAGCATCTCTCCAAAGACTGTTCGGAAGTGCTGACCAAAATTCTGGTTTTTATAGCATTGTTTTATCCTTGTGTTGGATGTGTGAAAACCGATCTTTACAAGAGGTTAGGTGACTAGTTTTTCCGTTGGGGGCCATTCGACAGGCTCGGTAAAGGAGCGGATGTTCTCTTGCTTTGGTTTTGGAGTCTAAGTTGACTATGTTCGTACGAGTTTGGAAGTTTTTTTTGGAAGTTCGCGACATCTCGCTTTTTCTGAAAGTTCCTTTTCCATTCGTAGGTTTTGTGTTTTTGGAGTGTGCTCGAGAAAAGTTATTGTGATTTATAGAAGGGCGTGGCTGCCCTTGCGAGCGAGAAGTTTCGTATGATTTCCGTTTTCGTGCTATACAAAGATTTTTGATGTTACTTAGGAGTTTTTATTTGTGATTGAATATGTAAAAATCGTAAGGAAGTGCGAAAATAAAGTGTGATTTTATTATTGCATAGAAGTTTCAAAAATATCGAGTAACTGAATGCGGATATTTTGAAATATGTGAGTATATGTATACGTATCCACTCCCCCCTCCCCCTTTTAGAGAAGGGACAACTGCACTTTTCTTGCGAAAATTTGCCTACGTACCCATTTTCTGGGATCAAGTCGTCTCGTAGTTCAGTATGTTGTGGTGTCGTTGCTTAGTGATAGTATTTTTCGAGGTGCATTGCGTTCCAAGTTCTTGGAATCTTACCGTTTGGAAGCATGGCAATTTCGTACGCCCCTGGTTGGACTACTTTCGTTATCTTGTACGGTCCTTCCCAGTTTTCATGCGTTTCGCTCTGCAGTGTTTTGGAAGACTTTGTGCAGGACGAGGTCGCCTTCTTTGAATCTGTGACTTTGTACGTTCAAGTTATAGTATTTTGCGGCCGCTTGTTGGTAGTTTTGGATTCAGATGAGTGCCTGATCCCGGCGTTCGTTGATGGGGTCGAGATTGTCTAGCAACATTAGATTGTTCGTTTGATTTTTCTCCAGAAGAACGGATTCTCTCATTGTTGTCAAGGAAATTCGTAGGGAAAGGTCCAGACTTAAAGTGCATATCTACAATAAGGCAAAGCACGAAATTAACTTAACGATTAAACCTTGATTCAATAACTTCTCTTCAATTTATCAATTGAAACTAATTTCAGTTTTATTAATGTTATATTATCTCTGTGTTTTGTCAATTTCTCAAGTGAAACTAGACAACATTTCCTATCCATCTCAAGAAATTAAACATCAGTGTAACTCATATGATTCTCCATTAACTCTTTTTACTTGCTTGTTGTTGAGTATTTAAAAATGTTGAGTATTTAAGAATGTTAAGACTCACCCAGTGCAGAATCTTCATTGTTTGTGTATCAGTACTAGTAAGGGAAAATTCCAATGTGTGGCTACAAGAGAAGAAGACGTTTAGGTTCAAAGTGAAAGCTGAATGAATAAATCTAGTTGCATGTGCTTGAATATATTCTTACAGGATTACACATGGACTTTGTCAGGTGAATCGTTAACTAGCAACATATATTTTTGAAGGTCTAAATTTACAGTTTTGTTATTGTTATCTAAAGCGCCGACATTCAGGACCGGTCCAATAAAAATGGTGATCCTAATCGAAAGAATAAAGTGGCTTATCATTGAAAGAAAATTTCTAACTAAAAAACGAACAACAACTAAAAAAAGTCGTTAAAAACGACAAATCCGATAAGAAGAAAAAACTAATTATGAAAAACAGCCTTTCTTGCATATATTATGGGTTTATAATTATTTTCTATGTGGTCCAAAGACCTATAACTCTCATATGTATGTGGTCCAAATTTTTTCCCAAAAAAGTGTGGCCCTAAACCTTGGCTTAGCCCGCTTATGCCATGGGCCGGGCCTGCCGACATTTAGTTTTTTTAAAAAACTAACAGCTAAATTAATAGAGTTAATAGTTCTGTTTAAATTTAACTAACGTGTGAACTAAACTGATGTCTAAAATGATCTGATCAATAAAAATTAAAGATTTAAATGAATTCAACCATCAACCATCAAATTTGGATTAAAATAAATCATTTAAAAATACATCTTTTGGCCTAAAATGAAAACTCGGGGAATTTTTCGACAATTTTCTCTATTTCAAAATATAAACCTACCTATTTTGTGGAATTTCTCCAAAATCAATTTAACATTGAGGACAAAAATAAATTCAAATAAAGCGGTCTTTTAAAAGAATAACGTGGCCAGATCTATAAAGCCATTATTGAGCAGAGTAGGAGGCTTACTACTTGGATCTGCCACTGCTCTCTCCGCCCTCTCTAGCCTCCGCGTTTTCTTCATCCGCCGCTATGGAAACCCATAATACCAAGGTTTGCATCGTTGGAAGTGGTCCAGCGGCACACACGGCGGCGATCTATGCGGCTAGGGCGGAGCTGAAGCCTCTTCTCTTCGAAGGATGGATGGCTAATGATATTGCTCCCGGCGGCCAATTAACTACAACCACCGACGTGGAGAACTTCCCTGGATTCCCCGAAGGTATTTTCGGTGCGGAGATCGTTGAGAAATTTCGGAAGCAATCGGAGCGATTCGGTACTAAGATTTTCACGGAGACAGTTAACAAAGTTGATTTCTCATCGAGGCCGTTTAAGCTCTTCACCGAAGCCAGAACTGTCCTCGCCGACGCCGTAATCATTTCCACCGGAGCTGTAGCCAAGCGGCTTAGCTTCACTGGATCTGGTGAAGGCGATGGAGGTTTCTGGAATCGTGGCATCTCCGCTTGTGCTGTATGCGACGGAGCTGCTCCGATCTTCAGGAATAAGCCACTGGTGGTTATTGGCGGCGGTGATTCGGCTATGGAGGAGGCGAATTTCCTCACCAAGTACGGATCTAAAGTGTACATAATCCACAGGCGAGACACGTTCAGGGCATCTAAGATCATGCAGCAGCGAGCGATTTCAAATCCTAAGATCGAAGTGATCTGGAACTCGGCAGTGGTCGAAGCATACGGAGACGAAAACGGAAAAGGCGTTCTCGGAGGATTGAAGGTGAAGAACGTCGTTACTGGAGATGTTTCAGATCTGAAGGTGTCTGGACTTTTCTTCGCCATTGGACATGAACCAGCAACGAAGTTCTTAGATGGGCAACTTGAGCTTGATGAAGATGGTTATGTAGTGACCAAACCTGGTACCACAAAGACGAGCGTGGTCGGTGTTTTCGCAGCCGGAGATGTTCAAGACAAGAAGTATAGACAGGCCATCACAGCTGCAGGAACTGGTTTGTTCTCTACTTCTCTCTCTCTTTACATTTCTTCTCAATACCATTTTATAGTGTTATGCTAAGGAAATGAACGATTGATTGTATATCCTGTTCGATTGCATTTTGAAAGTCATTAGCTTCATATGATGCAACCCTTATATCAAAGTATTTGAGGCATGATTTTGTTTTGGACTTGTGTTTACTATAAGAGTGATCCTGTCTATGTGCCTTTGTTTGGTGTTAAAAACTACAAATTCATTCTCATACTCTCTATAAGACTAGCAGTGGTCACTAACTGTCCTGAGAGCTTGCAAGTTACACTGAACTGCGTTTAAGTAACTCTATATAATTTGTTATCTTATTATTGCTACAAGAAGAAGCAGACACATTTTACACAGATTAGAGTGACTGGGTGATCACTTCCGTGTTTAATGAATAGAAAATATCTTTTTGATAAGCAATTCTGGTCAAAGATTTTGTGGATGATGCAGGGTGCATGGCGGCTTTGGATGCAGAGCATTACTTGCAGGAGATTGGATCTCAAGAGGGTAAGAGTGATTAGAGAAGATGTAGGAGAAGGACCCGTTTCATAAGTTGATCTCAAAGAGAAGAGTTTTGTTATGTGCGTTTGCAGTTGGAGTTGAGTCTGGACTTTGTGCCAAGTTGTAACTCTTTAGTAGTCACAGCTTCAACCGATTCGTCTTTTGATTTGTTCCTCAGGTGAGAGAGGACTTTTATACTCATTTTGCTTTAAATTTTTAATTCTCAAGTTCCAATTGAATTAATCGATTTGGGGCTCTAGGGCTTGAGAAAAGTAGGAAAATACTTGGAAACATTCTACTTAATAGTCTTCATCATCTCCGGGCGTAGGCTCAATCGTGGGCATAGAACAATCTCTACTATATAGGTTTAAAGGGCGTTATTGTAAGAATTTGGAAATCATAAATTTTCAAATTATTGGATTGAAATAATATGGTCAATTCGTTTATTTGTATTTTTAATTTTAAAACACTACTGAAAATATTTAAATGTGAAAATATATATATAATAATATATATATATGGGTTGGAGATTCTTTTAAACCTTGATTCCTCTTTTGATTGAATGTTACACATTTTTAAACAATTATTCATATATATATATATATATATATATATATATTATTATGACACAATATAAATTTAATTTATTTAAGACACTACGTATATATAACCTTTATGGTGGAACTTGTTTAAATCCAATGGATTGGTCGGATGTAAAGGTTTTGGTCTTCCTTGAGAAAAGTGTCTTGGTCAGTTTGATCTCGGGTGCTCCATACCCCTACTTGATGGCTCAGTTCGAGAGTTATTTTTGTTGTTGGGCTACGTTTAGTGTTTCTATGGTCATTATGACTTCGCCGTCATCAAATTGTGTGGGAAGAACTTTTCAGTTTTACTTTTCGTTTTATCTGAATATGTATCATTCATCATTTTGATGTCCCGAGTGCTTTGTAGTATTGTTCTTGTTGACCACCACGATTATAACGTTTTAAGAGGTTGCGCTTTTGGTTTCCGTTTGGTTTTCTGAATCTTATGTCTACCTTAGTTTTTAGTGTTTTTTAAAAACCTTTTAGAACTAGTTTGTGTCGATATTTGTTGCTTGTTTTTTTTTGTTGGTTTTTTTTTTTTTTGATGACTTTGGTATCCGGAGTTCCAAAAGACTCCGACTAGATCCAAAGCATCCGCAATCGTCAAGGATATTTAGGAAAACTGCTGAAATTCACCTTATGTTAATTGACGGTAGCCGGGATTTTGACCCAGATGGCGGAATTCACATATGTGAGCCCTTTACCACCAGAGCTAGAAGCTTTTGTTATTTTTTGTTGTTTTTTTGTTTGTAATTTTTTTTTAGTAAGTTTGTGTCTCCGAAAAGTTTTGTTTTCCTCCCGCTTTTTTCTACAAAAAATTCATATATTAATTCACTATCCAATACAAGAGAGTTCATATTTCCAAAAAAAATACAACAATAAGATATATCAACAACATAATTAATTAAATAAAAAAATCTCCAACAAAAAAAAACATAATTAATTTTAAAACAATTAATTAGAATGGTAAACGATGTTTTGATGATGTTTTTAGCAAGAGAGTCTTACTCGCTAACGAATTATTAAATCTGCTAATTTCTTTCTTTATAATCAATCTCGAATGTATGAGATCATCGTTTTTCTTGGCTATCATCTCCTGGATGAAACTCCATAGTCTTACATAGTATTGTTGATATTCATCACAATCTTTTCCATTGATTTGTTACATATTCGTAAACTCGTTCTTTCGGGATCCCATATTCGCCGACCAAGACACAATATTGGTTTGTGGATTTTATATTCAATCCCTTCACTAATATAGAATTGAAATTTTGTTGTCATCATGAAAAGACAAACTCCAAACAACAAATAATAAACTGAAAAATTTAACGTATGAGTTCCATCATCAAATAGAACACTAGTAACTTGAATAGGAACAATAAAGATATAAGAAATAAAAAAAAACAAGAAGTACAGCCGACGTCGGAATCGATGTCGGCCGAAAAATAAAGCAATTTTACGTGTTTTCTATCTAATCGCCTGATTGTGTGTGAGAGAAAAGTGGTTTGTATTTTTCAATTCCTCCCGTTTTATCTCCTAAATTGTTTAAAATCGTTGGTTTGGTTCATGCCTTGCAAATAACCGTCGGGAAGTTACTTGGCGGTTTCACCGCATTTGTCTCCTCCAATGGAGTAACCATCGGCGATTCCTACCCATATTCTATGCGTTTTCTATAGAAATTGTCTCATTTTTCTTTTATAAAATTCTTTAGACACTTCTATTTAAACTCCGCAACAAAGTTTCACAATTCTCTTTTCAGAAAACAATCACTAAATCAATTCCAATGTCTAATCATTTTCGCACTAAAATGCAAAACCTTACTCTCGGCCTTGAGAATGATGCTATCCAAATCTCCTTTGACTCTTGCAATCGTGTTATGGCTGTTACACAACACAATCTAGTGGTTCTTCCTGCCAATTCAAAGAAACAAAACATCAGAGCGATGTTGGTGGCTTTACCAAGAGTTTGGGGTGTACATGAATTTGTTTCGGGTCGTCTTGTCGGTAATGAGAAATTATAATTTCTGTTTCCTTCTGAAGAAGCACTCAGCGGTGTGATCCGGAGAGGACCGTGGTCATTCAATGATTGGATGATAACCATACACCGATGGACCTACAACCAACATGATGATGATCTCAAATCAATTCTATTTTGGGTGCAAATTCATGGAATACCGATGCAATACCTGACCAGGGAGATGGTTACTCGTATTGGGCATAACTTGGGTTTCTTCATCGAAACCGATTTTACTGATGGTGGTGGTCAATCCGCTAATTTCGTCTCGATTAAAATTCTTTGTCATCTGGATATTCCTTTTCAGTTTCAACGTCTTTTTCACTTTGGTACGAATCCAGTGATTTTGAAGTTACAATATGAGAAATTATGAAATTGCTATTTCGGTTGTGGTTCACTTTGTCACGACCAATCGGACTGCCCAAATCCCGAAGATGCTCCGCCTGGTGATGCAGCACCGCCGCCTCCACCCTCTGATGATGGAGACGAATCGGACCCTGATGAAGATCCGGTACCGGAACAGGCTTTAACGCCTATCAAGCGTTCACCAGAACCGGCTTCTTCTCCTTCGTAGTCTTCTCAAACCAGCCCTAATCAGAGCAAGAAGCACCGTCTTGAATCTCCGCCTCCGCCTCCGACTTCATCTCCTCCCATGGCGTCTCATCGCTTCTTCACCGATGGATTAAGTGGAGGCAAATCAGCGATACGACACTTCGCTGATAACGAGCAATGTCGTGAAACTTTTTTCAAGAGGAAAAGGAGATTTTTGGACTCAAATGAAACAAGATACTGGGCCAACCAATCAATAGAATCATGCCCATCTTTTTCAGCTTACATGGATGAGGATTTTAAAAATTAAGGAAAGGGTGCGGTGGGCCTGAACCCACCGGACGCGCCATGAATCAACATAATCAGGCCCATCTTTTAAAACTTTTGTGGTTCAAAAGAGTCCAAGGTAGTTCGACGCCTAAAAGGAATAACTCACAAATATTTATTGGACATACTCTTTCTGATGGAGACAAAGAATCCCGATGATGTTGTTCGAGATGTTGCTAGTAGATTAAAGTTTGATTCTATTCATTGTGTAAAACCGTTGGGGAAAGGGTGGGGGTTTAGCTTTTCTTTGGAATAGTAATGTAAGGGTTTCTATAATTTCCATTGACAATCGAATGATCGATTGTAAAGTTTCTAATGAAGATGGTTAATCCTACTATTCGTGTATTTATGGTTATCCAATTCGGAAACTTAGACATATTTTATGGGAAAAATTACAACGGATTTCCTTAACCAGAGAGGGTCCTTGGCTCCTTAATGGGGATTTGAACGAAATACTATACCTGCATGAATCTAGGGGAGGTCGGCCTCCGGAACCATGGAGTCTTGTAAACTTTCATAATATGGTTCGGGTTTGTAAAATACAGGATCTACGTCATTATGGTAATAATATGACATGGGTTGGTAAACGTCATATGTTTACTGTTGAAAGTTGGTTAGATCGCACAATGTGCAATCAAGAATGGCATGCAAAGTTTCCAGCATCTACGGTTACATATCTCGACTTGGTTGAATCTGATCATCGACCGACTATCATTAAAATCCATAAAGAAGTTGAAACGCGATTTAAATCATTTCAGTATGATTCTCGGTTCAAACAAGATGAGACATTTATAGATGTTATAAATCGTGGATGGTACCCAACGGAAGCCACATATGCACTTACGGTTACGGATCGAGTAGGAAATTTCCGAAAAGAAATATCATTATGGCGCTCGTTTCATATCACAATTCCCAACGCCAAATTTCTTTTTTTCGTCAGGAAATTGATGAAGCATCAACGAATCCTCATATACCTACAACTACGGTCAATGTGATTTTGCAAGGAGTTAACTGCATCTTATTATAATGAGGAACAATTTTGGCAACAGAAGAGTCGGAACCAATGGTTAAAAGCAGGGGATTTGAATAAAAAGTTTTTTCATGCTGTTACTAAGAACCGACAAGCAAGGAACCATATTTTATCTCTTCATTCTGACACCTGTGAATTAGTACATGGGAATCAAAATATAGCGTATTTAGCTCAAGATTATTTTGAGAATTTATTCTCAAGTGAAGGTGCGTTATATTGTGAAGTAGTAGTAGATTTATTGCCTTCTGAAATGAATAATGAGCTAACTCGACCAGTACACCCCTTAGAAGTTAAGACAGCGTTATTTGCAATTGAAGCTATGAAATCACCAGGACCAGATGGGTTTATAGCTAGGTTTTATCAACATTATTGGTCTGTGGTAGGGGATGCCCTCACAGCGGAAGTTCAATTTTTTTTATTCCGATTATCTTCCAGACGGTTGGAATCACACAAACATATGCTTAATTTCCAAAACTGAATCTCCACACACAATGCATGAGTTCAGCCAATCAGGTTGTGCAACGTCCTCAATAAGATAATGTCCAAAATTTTGGTAAATCGTCTTAAGGAATTTTTACATCTTTTGGTTACGGTTTTCATTACTGGAAGATCTATTACGGATAATGTTTTCATTTCTCATGAATTATTCCATTCCTTACGCACGACCTCAGCTATTGCTTCAAACTATATGTATGTCAAGATGGACGTTAGTAAGGCATATGATAGGATAGAATGGTGTTTCCTTAAACTAGTTATGCGTAGTAAAGGATTTTCATATAAGTGGATTCGTTGGATTATGCAATGTGTTACAACCGTTTCTTTCTCGGTTTTGATCAATGGCAGCCCATATGGATGATTTACCCTTCAACGGGTTGTACGTCAAGGTGATCCCCTTTCACCATATTTATTCATCCTTTGTGCATATGCCTTAAGCTCCTTACTTAACTTGGCAACAAATAAAGGTGAACTTCAAGGTATCAAGATATACCGTAGAGCTCCGTCTATCAATCATCTTTTGTTTGCTGATGACTCTCTATTCTTCCTCAAAGCTGACGTCGCCAATGCTACAAAGCTTCAAACCATGTTCGATCAATATGCTACTGCTTCCGGTCAACTAATTAACTTTGAAAAGTCCTCCATTACCTTTGGTTCCACGGTATATGAACATACACGTTCACATATTAGAATTATACTGGGTATTGACAAAATAGGGGAGGTGAAAATATTTAGGTCTACCAGAACAGTTTGGTCGAAATAAAAGAGAGCTCTTCAACTATGTTATTGATAAAATTCAGCAAAGAATATCAGGTTGGCAATGCCGATATCTATCACCAGTAGGACGTGAAATTTTACTCAAAAGTGTTGTGATGGCCATGCCAGTGTATACTATGAATTGCTTTCAACTTCCTTTATCATTAATTAAGGAGTTGTATAGTATGATGTCTAAAATCTGGTGGGGTGGTTCCTCTACTCAACAAAATATGTCATGGCTTTCTTGGCAAAAGTTAAAATATCTGAAACGTCAAGGAGGTTTAAACTTCAAAGACATTTGCCTTTTCAATCAAGCACTATTGGCTAGCCAAGCCTGGAAGATTTTAAACCCCCAACCTCTTTAATAGGACAGCTACTACGGGCTCGCTATTATAGAGATGGTAGTTTTTTGAATGGTCATGCGAACATACGGTCTTCTTATGGGTGGAAGTCACTTTGCTTCGGTAAAGAACTACTGAAAAAGGGGTTTACGAGCGGATCTGGGAAATGGCCAGTCTATCCAAATCGGTTATGAACCATGGTTACCCACCACTCCACCCCGTCCTGCACACACAACATGTTTGACCTCGAGATCGTTACCAGTGATGTCTCTTTTTGATCATACCGGACTAGGTTGGGATGAGAAAGCTTTGCGAATGCATATTCATGAACAAGATCGTGAGATTATACGGAAATTATACATCCCTACAGTTTTATTACCTGATTGCTATTTATGGCATTACACTTCTCATGGGCTGTTTACAGTTCGGTCGGCTTATCGGTTGGCCGTTAGTATGCAAGATGTTGATTACACCTTCACACCTCCTTTATTTACTAATGAGGAGCTTGCTACTCAACTTTGAAAATTATCCATCCCTTCAAAATTAAAACACTTTTTTGGCGACTGTGTTAAAATATTTTGCCAACCTTCCATTTTCTATCTTCACGCCATATTTCTAATCAAGCTCCATGTCCAAGGTGTTGTTCTGAGGATGAAACATATGTTCATTTGTTTTTAATTGTCCGTATGGCGCCTCATGGAGTTCACTCTTTCTGAATTTTTGATACACAACTATCGATACTTCATAAGATTGAAGTCATGTTACACCTTACATCAGATCCTTCAATTCCACTGGTATCGAAGATTTCTCCTATTTGGGCTTTATGGCACCTTTGGAAAGCAAGGATTGTTTGATTTATAATCACAACGGTTTGGACATTCCAGAAGTAATCAGGCGAACTATAAGGGATGCTCAAGAATGGACTACATCTTTATCTTCCCTTAACTCTTCGATTCCATCAACTAGAGATCGTTTACGGAATTGGTCACCTCCAGCTCCGGGTTGGGTAAAATGTAATTTTGATGCTTCAAATCATCAGGGTGAATGTCTTTCTGGTTTAGATTGGATACTACGAAATGCTCAAGGAACGTTTCTTAAAAGTGGTCATCGAGGTTTTCATGGACGACATAGTATAGAGGAATCTGAACTCACTGCTCTGATTTGGGCCATTCAAAGCGTTTCTAATTTAGGTTATACAAAAGTCATCTTTGAAGGTGATAATCAGAATATCATACAACTAATATCAGAAGAAATGTCTCCTCGACGTTTGGATCATTATCTCAATACTATTCGAGATTGGGAAGCCAAGTTTCAACAAATACTCTATCAATATCGTCCCCGAGAAGCTAATGGTTGTACATATTATTTGTCCGAATTTGCAATTACTTATGTAAATGATTCAGAAATCAGACATGCTTGTTCTTATTCATTACTTTTACTTGTACACAATGACCTTTAATGAATATAAAATTTGTCGTAAAGAAATAAATAAAATCTACCAACAACAAAATATTTATTATATATATTTAACTATTTGATTTTTTTAAATCATCAAAAATATGTACATGACTAAAATAACTATGCTCGTCCATATGATATTTGATTTTTTTAATTATAAGAAAAAAGTTACATAAAAATACACCATTTTCAATTACCCTTTTAACACCTAACTGTTAATTAAAGAAAAAATTCCATAAAATATGGAAATTCTTCAAAATCTCGGGCAAAGGGGTGATCAATCCTCTTTGTCTATTGAAAATTCTTTGTCTCACGTGTATACATATTGATCATTCTTAGAGAAACTGATCGATCTTTTAAACTATTGGCTGAATCTTCCATTTGGAGATTGATCGGTTTAGGCAAACCGATTGATCTTTCTGGCCACAGGAAAATCGTAAGCATCGTGGATGAATAGATCGACCGTTCTACGATGCTTAATATGGTAGATTTTTTTAAAAGTATTTGCATTTTAGGGATTTGTTTCTTTTATATTGGTGTATTTTTGATTTGGGAAATAAATATTTTGTTATCAAAAGAAAAAAAAAAGTTGTGTTGGTTTGTGTTAGATCCAGCACATAAAGAAAAATTATCCTCATTCTTTGAAATTCATCAATTAATAGTATATATATATATATATATATATATATTTAAAATAAAAATATAAAAAATTGTAGTTTTTATAGTATATAAAATAAACATATATTACTTCTTATTTTGACACAAAACAAAACACAATTTTCATAACTTTTGTGTACATGATGTCTGTATACATGGTGTTAAATATTTGGTGTATGCAATGGTTATGTATACTATATACAACGTTGTGTATCATGCAATATGTGTACAATGTCATATACATAATGCATGTGTACACGATCCTAATTATCACATGTACACGAAGTTAACTATTATATATGTATATATATACATACAATGATAATGCAGTTTTTATATAGCGTCATGTATACAATGTTTGGGTACACAATTATTATGTAGCCTATGTACACAATAATTATGCAGTATGTGTAAACAACAATCATACAATATGTATACAGATTTATGTACACGGTGTTGATTATCGGATATACACAACGATAATAAAGTATGTGTACAATAGCATGTATACGAGACCATGATGTGGTACACAAATTGCATGATTAACATCATCAATTGGATGAGCATTATGTATATAAAATATTAAAACAGTGTTTAAATATTGAGATAGTGATTTCATTTAAAGATAATAGAAAAATAAAGAGTAATTTGTATAGTGTCCAAATTAAACGAAACAATTGTCTAACAATAGAGTACAAAACTTATGAATTATTGTATAATTTTTATATTTTTTAAAAATATATACTATCAAATAATTTATTTTATAGATTAAGATTAAAAATATAAAAAATCTGATAGAGAAAAAATGGTATAGTTATTTATAGTGTATCAATATATAAATTTTTATATAATGACTATTAATTTTGTCGACAAATATAAATATGTAAATATCAAAGTAAAAATATAATATAGAAAATATAAAATTTTATAATATAAAACATACTATTATTTATTTTATAAATTGGAAAAATTAAAAAATTATATATATATATATATATAATTAAAAATATATGCTAGGT
>OVBE01011753.1:0-13912 GCA_900406425.1 Iberis pinnata
ATATATAAAGATTACGTATCTCATTGCGAAAATTTTCTAAATAGTCTGAAAGCAAAAAATAACGGAAAATAGAATTTAGTAACAAAAAACAACACGAAAAGTAAATAAAGTAACTGAGCGGACCAACCACTAGTTTATTACTACCTCTGTTCCAAAAGGATGATATTTTAACTTTTTATTTTTGTTCCATAATACTTGATATTTTAGATAAAGTTAATATATATTTATGATATTTGGAATCATACTTCACGACTATTGACTTTACTTTTATTTTTAACCAACAGTGAATGAAGAGAGATAATATTTATTGTTATTTTTTTATTTTTTATTTTTTGATGACCCTGGTATCAGAGTCCCGAAGGACTCCGACTAGCCCCAAAACATCTGCAGTCGCCATGGGTATCCAGGAGGGCCGCCAAGTTCACCCCATGTTAATTGACGGTGGCCGGGATTCGAACCCAAGTGGCGGAACTCACAGCTGTGAGCCCTTTACCACCAGAGCTAGAAGCTCCGGTTATATTTAGTTTTATTAAACTAATGAATCTAATGAATAAGTATTAAAAAAGTAAAAGTTAGTTTTATTAATATATGTGAGAAATCCAAAACATTAAGTATTCATTAAACTGAGAGAGTATACAAAGGAAGTTTTGTATCTTACAATAAGATAACACATTAACACTCCCCTTTAAGACACATCAGCAATAGTCTCAGCCTAAACTGAACCTTCGGCAAAGAAGGTGGATGGAGTTTGTTGCAGGTTACGATATGGACATAGCTTATCATCCAGGAAAAACCAATCTGGTGGCTGATGCATTGAGTATGAGGCAGGAATATGTTAATGCTCAAAGGAAAAATGGTGAACTGGAACAGATGGTCCGGAGTTTACGTATCAAATGAACACGTGGCACATATAAATATAGAGAAAAAGTGGACCTTTGGGAGTTTTCGTTTCAAGTCCCCACCTCTTCAAATTCTTCTTCCTTCGTATCTATTATATAATATGAGATTTTAGAACTCACAATAGAACGATTAAAATCTACACTTCTTCGTCTTATCTCTTCTTATTGACTTCTTTTGCTAGATTTTTATGCTATAAACAAACCTTAAATCCAATCATTTTGTTGTCAGCTTTTCACTAATAAAATTTTGGTTTCTTTCGATGAACTCTTCGACAAATTCAGAAGGAGAAAGAAACAAAGGAAAAAAAATTGACACCATTGTTGTTCTGCAAGGCCATTCCAAATCCAGTCTCTTAGGGGTGTTATTCAATGATGGATTTTAAAACAACTCCATTTGATTTAAAATCATCAACATTTAAAAGTCTACAAGATTCATTTGCAGATATTTTAAATATATGTAGGATTATGTTGGAAAGATTTTAGAAATCTCTGCAATTTACCTTGGATTTGAAATCCATATATTTGTTGATAGAAATCCACCACAAGTAATTTCAAATCCATTAAAATACAAAATTTTTAGAAATCCTTTGTAGTTTGAATAACACTGGATCTTAAAATCTGATTTGAAATTCTTCATCGAATAACACTAGATTTAAAACTCTATAAGTGAATGGATTTCAAATACTATAACTAATAACACTAAATTTTAAAATAGAATTTAAAATCAACTATTGAATAACTAGATTATAAATCAAGTGAAGTTGATTTAAAATCCATCATTGAATAACTCCCCCTTAGTATGTTCACCAATAGTCAAAAATATTTTCTATAAAAAGCCATAACTATTGTTGTCGTTGGAAATTGAAACTCAAACCTATTGATCGATCAGATGATTAAAGTAAAATCAAAGCAAGTGATGGAAAATTCATGAGCAGCAATATGGAAAATTGAGAAGTTGACTCATTTAGAGCAGCAATATGGCAAATTCATGAGCCATGTGGTCAATCAAATTTAGATAATCGTCTTATGATTAAAAAGGATGTCATGATCACTACCTTTGAAGAAAGTAACACAAACATTTTCCTAATAAGTTTCTTTTCTTTTATTGGTTCTCATTGATTCACATACAAAGCTACAAAACAAAAGTGATTAGCTTTGTTTTTACATGTGCCTCTCATATCCAAATTTTTATTTTCTAACATGTATAAACAATTAATAATCTTGCAGACTTAAAATTTGTATAATAGAGAGAGGACAATACATGAGATTCAGGGAGGTGGCATTGGTAAGTAAATCTATTATCATTACCAAATCCAGAAACTAATTGATCTTTTAGCTCTATAACCTTTTTATTGGTTCTTGAATGAATATGCAGTTGCAGATGTGATGTTGTGGAGGGAAAAGAATGTGAGCATTGCTATAGTTACAACGACAATAACATCATGAATGGAGTTTCAAATAAGTGAATGCATGGCGAATGATGCTTCCAAATTGTTAAGCATCCATGTGAATAAACTGCTACAAGTCTCACATGATATTGCAATAGGAAAAGACTCAGAGTTGTTCAGCAAAGTAGCAGTCTCTCTGTTTATCATCTCATTCATCGGAAGTGTCATAGATTTACAGACACTTTGTCATACTGTCATACTGGTAAGTGATATCTCTCATAGAATTTAGACTAAATTAAGCAAGAGATTCTCATTTGATTGCAGTTGGTCCTCGTTATTTTGGTAGGGGTTTTAGTGGTTATGACAATTCCAGTTTTCTTTGAGAAATATGAGGATTAAATAGATGAATATATTGTGTTCATCCACAATAGAGTTAAAGAGATTTCTAAAACGGGATTATACTTATTTTTCATGGAAGTTGGAGATGTTCGAGGTATGGACTTAAAAGGGTATTTTTCTACCTAGAACAAGAAGACTTTCCTCGGTTTTTCGAATTTGAAGCTTATACTCATCAATTTCATATATTTTTGGAGTACTTCTTTTTACCAGAGTATTGGGTTGTATATGGAGATCCGCTATATTTCTTGTGAGGTTTGACTCACTATAAATCTCAGGTGGAAACACATCGTCTTAGCGCTATTTTCTTTCTGGGGTTTCGCTGTGGTTTTTTTTTTTTCACGGTTTCGCTTTGGTTTTGGGATCCAAAGCTCACACTCGCCTTTCTTCGTTGGCTTAAGGTATTGATGGACTTAATTATTGACTTTAGGTTTTGACAAATCCTAACTTGAGTGTTTCTATTAGCTCACCTTGCTGTTATGGAGGTGAGTATACTTTCTTCTGATGTTGTGAATGACAAGTTTTCTGGAAAAGAATTGGTTAAGCTATTGAAATATTGACTTACAATGGTTCATGATGATGAACATGATATGGACGTTAATACAACTTCTTCGGCTATACAAGCTTCTTATAAGCACCTAATTACGGAGATCAAAATTTACTATTACGTCATTGTTCTTCTTTTCTGTTTGACAAGAAAAAAATACAACAAGGTCATTTTCTTTTTCTTTTTGTCTGCCCCTTTGAACTTTTCATATATTAATCTTGTGTTGTGTATATAATTTCATTGAGTTGATTTTTATGATCTATTAAGCCAAAGATAAGTAACGGCATCAATCTAATTATATTTAATTATCATCTACAATGTCAAAGTTTTGTTATTTATACTACAATTTTGAGAAATTGACATCATTTGGTGTGCAGATTACTTCCCTCACCAAGGAGAACAACTAAGTCGATATGATGTTTTAGAAGACGAAGGATGAGATTAGACAATGCAAACTAGCTTTTTTTCCAATAGTGTTGAGTTAACTAACTAAACTATAACAAAATAAGTTCAAAAAATAATTCATACTTTGATATAAACTCACGTGTCTACGCGGGGCATCATCTAGTTTACTCTAATACTTCATAAACGCCCCTTAAAAAATGTTTTTTAGAGTTTTAAAAAGCTTACCTTGCTAAAGAGCACGAGAGCCAACTCCTCTATTACCCTCATTTGCGAGAAGACAAATTTTTTATACCGCCACTAAATCTCTTATACCACCATTTCATTAAATCAATTTCAAATGTCGAAACCACCCCTAAGTTGGGTAAGAAAAAAAAATTGAAAACTCTCTCACTCTCGGTTTAAGTTAGGTTGGTTGGGTTTAGATGGATTTGATTTGGTTGATTCAATTAAAAAATGAAATTAAAAAAACTCTCTCGCTCCCGGCCGTCCTACTCTCTCTCTCCATCCCGCAACTCATCCTCGAGCTCCCATCTCTTCTTCTCCGGCGACATCATCGGACCTGAGCGTTTCCATCGACAAGCATTTTGCGGGCAGCTCAGAATCCAGGTTAATTCTTCTCTCATGTAACTACATTTAGCGATAGAAATATGATTTAGAGTTTGAAATTGGATTTGATGAATTTGTCTCATTTTGTTTGGTGCACATTGTTTGTTGCTATACAGTTGAAGAATATGGTTGAATGTATGAGATTTAATTGAATTGTGAGTAGATTTGCAATAGAGGAGATGTTTATATCGAAACCTTACCCGAGACTAAGAATCCCAATCGCATAGGTAAAACTTAGTATAACTGGTAATTGTAATACTAGGTAAAACTTAGTATAACTGTAGATAACTCAGTATAACTGAGAACAAGTGGTATAACTAGAACTTTATTTTGTTGTTTTTGCACGATACAATGGCGAAATATGTGAGTGTATATTTCAAATTCAAAGGTTGCATGTATAGTGTAATCTTGAAGACAAAAGTGGAGGATATAAGTTTGGCAATATGGAAGAAAGGTTGTATAAAAAGCTTGTTTTGGATCAAAGTAAAATTAAACTGTCATTGAAATACATGCCTTTGGTGGTTGGGTATGAGGAATAACTAACTATTTATGATGATGAGGATTTGTTTGTTTACTGTTGATACCGGGTTTAACACCCATCCAAAAGCCCATTTCAGCTAAAGGCCCAGGTAGGCGACTACCTAGAAAACCAAAGACGACCTAGACGGCCTGAAGCAAGACTGGGCCGATCTGGCAAGCTAGGCCTTCCTGCTAAAAGCTCTTTAGGTCAGACTATATAATTAGGGTTTTAAGCATGTATTCTTAGTATAAATACCCATGTAATTACTCTTCTAATATATATGAAATTCTTCTTGATATCATTCTAGCTTTTAACCCACAAGATCAAAGACCTAGACCTACTTGTTAAGTCTTGATTCAACAGTTGGCGCCGTTTGTGGGGACATATCAGCTTGACGATCTTAAAATTTCTTTCGCAGGAAAAAAAGCAACCGGAATAATGACCACGGGAGGAATAACCAAGAAAGCACCAGACGGATCCACCGACATCGCCGCCGAGGCAGGAAACAGAAATGATCGAGTCGACGTCGGGAGATCAGATCACGAGGATAAAATCCCCGAGATTACCATGCAGGAAATGTGGAATCGTATGAACGAACAAAAGGCAGAGACCGCCAAGCTCAGAGCCGAATCGCAGAACCTAAAGGCACAGCTGTAAGGTATGACCGCTTCCACAGAGGATAGGGATACGCGCACCATGAACTGTTCCTTATTCGGAGTATCCTAGCAGACACCCGAAACCGCAGCTAGACGTCAGAATTAACCTGACTATGTTAACACGGCAAGATTCAGAGGCATAATCGAAGACGCCGAACTTCAAAACATTCGTGAACAATTAAAATTAATGAGCTCGCAGACACATCGAGCCACCAGCTTGGCTCCTGACATTCTTCGCGCCATAGAAGAGACACAAAGGACGTCGTTCTCCAGGAGGATTACTGATGTCCCAATTCGCCACTCTGTCAGGATCAAGTTCACAGGATATAACGGCAAGATCGATCTAGTCCAGTACCTAACGGCTTTCACTATCACCGTGGCACGAGCTCAGTTCTCTGCAGAAGAACGAGATGCAGGTTTGTGCCAACTCTTTGTTGAAAATTTATCAGGATCAGCGTTGGATTGGTTCTACCGTATAGAGCTTGGAACCATCAATAGCTTCCAGTAGCTTTCGACCGTGTTCATCAAGCACTACTCGATGTACATCGCGAAGAAATCTTAGACAACCGACCTATGGACGCTATCTCAGCAGGAAGGTGAATCATTAAGGATTTCATTGACATGTTCATGGGAGTTGTAGCTCGGATAATAATAAATGATGAAGGGGCAATCGCCTCTCTACGGAAAGCCCTCTGGTTTAATTCAAGATTCAAGGATGAGCTACTCGTCAATCCACCACAAACACTAGAAGACGCGCTCCATAGAGCCAACAAGTTCGTTGAAATAGAGGAAGAGCATGCTGTAATGTCTAAAAAACATCACGTCATAAAACCAAGCCGAGATAGGGACGAGATTCCTCGAGAACCTAGGCAACACTACTCAAGAGACAGTCGAGGTCGCGCTACCTACGCGATCACCGAGAGTGGGAAAACCACAGACCAACCTCCACCTTCTGACGACAACCCGGAAGCATACTTTGACTTCCACAAACAAAACGGGCACAAAACCGCAGACTATCGTCACTTGCAGGCTATTTTGTTAAAGAAATTTCAGGAGGGCGAAATTGATACCAACAGAAGTAAGTATAACGATAGAAGACGAAGCGGGAAATCGTGGCATAATTCGTCCATGAAAGGTAAAGCCCAGCACGTCAGCACAGTTCGGGAAACGAGCTCACATACTATCGATGACATGACACTCCCTACTCGAACTCGAGATCGCAGCCCAGATGATCGAGCTACGGAAGGATCACTACCAAGAAGACGAGTCAACGTGATCATGGGTGGCCTAGTCTCCTGCAATGATTCAATAAGATCAATTCGAAATGCTAAACGACGAGCTATCACTGCACAAAAGGAACAAACCGACAACCCGCCGACTTCCCATCCACTTGAATTATGGGATGCTGACCTAAAAGGATTGAGTCAACCCCACAACAATTTCCTAGTTATCGAGTGGGTCATCGCGAATACGGAGGTAGCTAGAATCTTGGTCGATACAATTAGCTCGGTACATATCATTTTCAAAGACACGCTAAGCAACATGGAGATCAATGCCGATCTAATTAAAGACGGCAGCAAAACACTCACAGGTTTCAGTGGCGAAACCGTTTCTTCCATCGGAACAATCAAGTTGCCCATTCAGGGCGGGGGTTCCACCCAAATGGTCAAATCCATCGTGATGGACCAGAATTCAGCGTTCAATGTAATCCTAGGTACACCATGGCTCTATGTCATGAAGGCGGCAGTATCAACCTACCATCAGTGCATCAAATTCCCAACAAGCAGGGGAACATGGACGATAAGAAGAAATCAACGCGTAGCTCAGACCTGCTTCCTGACTGAGCACCGTATGCGAACCTTGCAGGCATCGGAGAAAACTGTAGACTCTCAGCTGACCTATAGATCCACACCAAAATTAGACAAAGTCGAACAAGTCAGTATTCACGCCGAGCACCCGAACCGCACCACCGGAATCGGGAAGGAACTAGCAGAAAACATAAAATCCAAATTAATCTCGCTACTAAGGAAGAATTCCATCACTTTCGCCTGGACCATGGATGACATGAAGGGAATTGACCCTTCCATCACTTGCCACGAGCTAAACGTTGACCCGACCTACAAACCAATAAAACAAAAATGTCGTAAGCTTGGGACAAAACGCTCTCAAGTAGTCAACGACGAGGTAGAAAAACTCCTGAATGCCGACTCAATCGCCGAGGTCAAATACCCAGAATGGTTGGCTAACCCAGTCGTCGTCAAAAATAAGAATGACAAATGGCGCGTATGCGTCGATTTCACCAATCTCAACTAGGCGTGCCCCTACGACAGCTCTCCTTTACCTTATATAGATAGGCTTGTGGAGGCCACTGCAGGCAACAAGCTCCTATCCTTTATGGATGCATTTTCAGGATATAACCAAATTATGATGCATCCTGCAGATCAGGAGAAAACGGCTTTCACCATGGACATGGGAACGTACTGCTACAAGGTAATTCCCTTCGGACTCAAGAACGCATGATCCACCTACCAACGTCTGGTAAATAAAATGTTCGCTAGTGAGATCGACAAGTCCTTGGAAGTTTACATCGACGACATGCTGGTCAAGTCAGCCGAAGCTGAGGACCATGTGCAACACCTGGAAAAATACTTTGAAACGCTCAACCTCCACGAAATGAAACTTAATCCAGCCAAGTGTACTTTCGGAGTCACTTCAGGCAAATTCCTGGGGGTACATAGTAACTAATAGGGGGATCGAAGAAAACCCCAAGCATATAAGAACTATTCTCGACCTACCAGCACCCAGAACGAAGAAAGAAGTGCAAAACCTTACAGGCCGCATCGCATCGCTAAACAGGTTCATCTCCAGATCAATTGACAAGAGTTTACCCTTTTACCAGATCCTCAAAGGAAACAAGTGTTTCGAATGGGATCAAAAATGCCAGGACGCATTCGACGAGCTCAAGTCATACCTAACAATGCCTCCCGTACTTGCCAAACCAGAAGACGGCAAAATCCTCTACCTATATGTCGTAGTGTCCGAGGTAGCCGTCAGCGGAGTCTTTGTAAAAGAAAATCAAGGCGAGAAAAAACCAATCTATTATGTAAACTAGTCGCTAAATGACGCCAAGATGCGATATCCAACCATCAAGAAGATGGCTCTTGCCGTAGTGTCTGCATCCCGGAAGCTACGACGCTACTTCCAGTTACACACTATCATCGTACTCACCAACCAACCACTTCGAACCATACTACATATCCCAAATAAGTCCGGTGGGTTAACCAAATGGGCAGTCGAGCTCAGCGAATACGACGTGGAGTACCAAACTCGTACATATTCCAAATCTCAGGTCCTTGCAGATTTCATAGCCGAGGTTCCACCTGTAGCAGATAGCGCAGCTCCACCAGGAACCTGGAATCTTCATATCGACGGCTCCAGGTGGAAGCAAGGGTCAGATGTAGGTGTCCGACTCGAATCACCTACCAGAAAGGTACTCGAGCAAGCTTTCAGGTCCAAGTTTGAAGCATCTAACAACGAAGCAGAATACGAGGCACTACTAGCTGGATTACGATTCGCTAAGAACCTCGGCGCCCTACGAATACACGCCTTCTGTGACTCTCAGCTCGTTACCAGTCAATTCAGTGGCGAGTATACAACAAAAAATGATCGAATGCTACAGTACCACTAGATGGTTCAGGAAAAAGCAGGTGAGTGTGACAACTTTGAGCTCACCAAAATTCCGAGAAACGAGAATCAGCTTACCGACTCCTTGGCCAACATGGCATCCACCAATGACCTCGCGTTGAAGCGAACTATCCTATGGAGTACATAACCTCACCGAGCATCACTAGCATGATGGCTAACGCCATCGATGAACTGATATCTTTTAATCAGGAACAGGGTGAGCACGACAAAACTGACTGGTGCACCGAGATAGCAGACTATATCCTTACAAGAAAAGAACCAGGAGACAAATGGGCAGCACGACGCCTTCGAGTCAAAGCCGCAAGATATACCATTGTAGACGAACACCTATACAAACGATCCACTTTAGGAATCCCATTACAATGCATCAACGGAGAAAACGTACAGCAAGTCCTCGCTGAGCTGCATGAAGGAGCTGGCGGGAGTTATTCTAGCGGACGTTACCTGGCTCTAAGAATAAAGAAGCACATACACTACTGGCCGACGATGCTACATGACATCCAGGAATTCGCCGAACGATGCGAGATGTGCCAGAGACACGGACCAACAAATCATGCGCCCACAGAACCGCTAAACGCCTCAGCAAACCCCTATCCGTTCATGAAATGGGGAATGGACATAGTAGGCCCATTTCTAATCACAACAAACAAACACAAGTTCCTACTGGTAATGACAGATTATTTCACCAAATGGGTCGAAGCGGAATCCTATGCGGCAGTCAAGGCCAAACAGGTATCTTGAATAAACTACCACAGACTCCCACCTCGGCACAAAGCAATATATATATATATAAAGTCGTTAACGACCTACGTTATATGAGTATTGCATGTACAACACTTCATATGGAAAAACATCATCTATCGACACGGTGTCCCGTACGAAATTACGACAAATAACGGAACCAATTTTTGCGTAAAGACAGTAAAAGCGTTCTATGACAGGTGGACGGCGAACCAGTCGCACCATTAATCAAACTACATTATTCGACACTATCATAATACTTACTAATTGTTTTCTCAAGAAGCGTCTAGAAGCCAAAAAGGACTCTGGGTCGACGAGCTAGATGGCATCTTATGGTCCTACCGAATTACACCTTGATAATCCACCAATCAGACCCCCTTCTCCCTAGCACACGAAATCGAGGCCTTAGCACCATCTGAAGCAGCAGTGTTCAGTTTTCACCGAATCAAGCTGCCAAGAGAAAAAGCCACCAACAATGCAATGCTACTTGATTCACTCGACGACGTTGAAGAAATACGAGACGGGGCACTGATACGGTTAAACGCCTATCAACAAGCTACGATGCGATACTACAACAAAGGAGTGAAGCAGAGAAGATTCAAAGTAGGAGAGTTAGTCAAACCGGGAGTGTACGAAATATCCAAGATAGTCAAACCGGGAGTGTACGAACTAAAAGCTGAAGACGGAACCCCAATTCCGAACTCCTGGAATGCTACCAAACTGAAGAGATTATATTCTTGGGTTCCATTGTACCATGAACTATGACCTGGCTTGATCCCTGTTATCAGGGTACGTAGGCAACCCACCGGGTGCAGCTATTTCAATTAATAAAAAACATCTTTGATTACAGGTCCAATGATCCTATAATCAGAATCTCAGCGTTTTTTTGTTCTTCTGAAACCTTCAAAATACCAAATGACTTTTAAAAAATATAATATGAGCCACAACTCGCACATATCCTATGTCAGATGGGAATGTCGGCGAAATCAAAGTTTTCTCGTCATGGCTCCAAAGACCATTAACAAAGCCAGGATCCGTCTCGTATACTCCTAAAGATGAATATTGAGCACGTGCAAAGTCACAATGTTCTAGCGTAAGTCTCCACATAAAAGCCAAGCTCCGACTCGCGTACTCCTAAAGACGAGTATTGGGCGTGTGCAAAGTCACAACGTTCAAGCATAAGACTCTACATGAAAGCCGAGTTCCGACTCATGTACTCCTACCGAGAGTATTGGGCAAGATTAAAGTTTCTTGTCAATAATTCATTTGTCGAAAGGGCCGATATGCATGTCGCCTCTTTTCGGTTTTTGATCGGGTGGATGTTCAATTCACACAAGAACTAGAGAAACATCCATTTACATATTATACAACAGAGAATTTTCAACCTCAGCAATATATTTCGTCAAAAGGCATGGCTACCGAGCTACATCTTTATGCATAAAAAAAAAAAAATACAAAATCGACCGATATAGCAAAAGAATTCGCCGAGCTATGGCTCTATTTTCTATTATCAAAAGATACTGACATTACATTGTTCATAAAAAACTGACGACAACCTAACATATGACAAATCAGGAAACATAAACCCTTATAAAAATAACAGCGAGATCGCCGAAAAACAAGGCAGATCCTAATCCCAAGAAAAAAAAAGCTACCTCAAAGGAACACAATAGGTACATGGCAGACTGACCCCAACCCTAAGAAAACCGTGAAAGCTGCTCCAAAAAAAACAGCTACACCCTCGGCGTCGCTGGAGTAGCAGTCTCAACCTCGACTGAAGCATCAGAACCTCTTTGGACGGACTGAACTAGGTTCGAACCATGCTCGTTAAATACATGTCAGAAGCAAAAGTCTTCACGTGTCACATCAGTTATATCTAACTAATCGAACTGGACCTTATACTTCTCGACATCTGCTTCAAGCTTCACCATGAGCTATGCAAGTACCACGCTGCCCTCTGCCACTATGATTTAGACTAAGTCCAAAGTTCCCTTAGCTTTAGCATAAGACTGGATGATAGGATCAGCCTTGTCTCGGTCCTCCACGTAACACCGAAGCTTCTCAAGCTTTGTTGCACACACAACCTGAGTCTCTCGCTGTGTTACCACGACTTGCGAAGCTCGGGAAGGGCAGAGCCTTTTATCTCGCTCTCATGCAGCTTCTCGAGAGCAGCATAAGCCTCTCGCATCTTAGAGAATTCAGCACAAGCTTGGTCTCGGGCCGCCTGCAGATTAACGAGCTCTGCTGCATCAAACTCCTGAGTAGCTTCAAGTTGAGCCCTAAAGCAGCGAGGTCTTTAGTAGCAGATGTCGTCGTGTCACTTAGCATCCTCTTTATAACAACAACCTAGGTAGTAAGCTGCTTTATTAACTCCTCTTATTTTTCCAGCTTAAGCCGATCTTCAGCGATCCGCTTTTTACCTTGGTCAACCAGCTTTGACAGCTTGACCAGCTCGTCCTCATTACCGGAAAAGGATCAGAGTTTATTCTCGTAGAAAGCGACGAGCTCATTGATCGTCACCAAAGTTTGTACATCAAACAAACACGAAAGTCAGAACTATACAATTTAATCAACAAAGAAGAAGAAGAAGAAAATGACCTACATGCCAAGCTTGCTGAGAAAGAACTTCATAAATCTCAGGTGCCATTAGCCAATCTACCTGTAGGGATAATCAAACCGTTGGGCCCGATGCGATTCACTAACCCCGCACACGCAAGCTTATCTTGCAGGAACGACACACTTCTATGCATAAATGAGAACGCCCAACTCCCCTGCGAGTTACTGTGTCTCGTCGATTGGGAGCTTCCTTCCTCAGTATCTTGAGGTTCCGTGGCATCGCCTTCCTTTGCCTCAACCTTGTTTTCCTTCTCCTCTTCCCCATCATCATCATCACCACCTCCGCCAAGAAGATGAGGAAGTTCTTGGGCAAAGGTCTCTAAACCACCATATATGGGGTCTAAGTCCTCAGTCATCTCGCCCAGAATCTGAGAGACTGTGGGAGTTCCACCAGTGAGAATAAATAGCGGAACTGTCAGGTTGTTAACAGGGACACTTGTCCTTGAAGATGTTCCCGCAGCAGGAAACCCAGAATTTCTAATCAAGGAAAAACGAGATTTAAGAAGGATTTCAGGAGATCAACAAGCAAAGAAAGGATAACAACTACAAACTTAACAGGAAAAAAACAAGAAATCAAAGACTAAACAAGGTTTTATAAGAAATCAGAGATTTTTCGTTAAGAACACTATGAAGAACACCAAGAACAAAAGAGAGAAAAAATCCTAAGACATTAACCTAAAATGGAAAAATAAAGCTTAACCCTAAAAATGGGGGCATTTTTGGGTTTAAATAGTGTTCAGAAAAAACCCTAAAAACACTAAAAGACAAAACGCAATCATTGCTTTGATCTTTAAATCTGGTGTGTGCAGGAATATCCTGAAACTTTCTCTGATAGAGTTGGTGAAATGCTCATTCTAGGTGGAAATGCTTCAAGTGATAGACGCGATGCCGGCTCGAGATGTTGGATTCTTTGGCTCGACCAAATGTTGCCCGCGGCTTGATGAGAAGGAATTGGCTCGACATCAAGGTGGGAAGTGTGGCTCGGCCAAAAGGGAAGGTGTGGCTCGAGGTGGAGGAGTTGTCGCGGCTCGACGAGAATGTTGTTGATGGCTCGAGGAGAAGAGATGTTGGCTCGACCAAAAGATGCATGCGGCTCGATGTGGAGTTATCCGCGGCTCGATGTAATGGGATTGTGGCTCAACGAGGATTTGTTATGGCTCGATGACAAAGTGATATGGCTCAAGGAGAAGATGGCCTTGGCTCGATGAAGAAGTTGCCGCGGCTCAATGAAGAAATTGCCGCGGCTCGATGAAGAAATTTCCGCGGCTCGATGAAGGTGTTTTGTCTCGGCTCGAGGAAAGGTTGAAATGCGGCTCGATAAAAATGTCTTTTTGGCTCGACATGGATGTTGTCCGTGGCTCGATCAAAATGGTTCATTGCATTTTCCTTAGCTTTTCCAAGTTTGCCTTAATGTTCCGGAAACTCCTGAAATT
>OVBE01011754.1:0-13911 GCA_900406425.1 Iberis pinnata
ACACTACAACTTTATCTAGAGTAAGTACAAAAAGATTTCAGGACATTCCCAACAGTATGTATTTGGAAAACATAAAAATTATTAAGAAGAGTCACGTTGAAAATACTCTAATAGAGTTTTGTCTTTGCGGCGGCGCCGTGACTTCGCTGTGGCCGCCGCCCTCCAGCTTTTCTTTTCATTTGCGTTGTTGTCTAAGGTGCATAGAATGGATCTCGATGTTCTTGGTTGTAGCTTGTGTTTTCTGTCCAAGCTTGGATCTCGTTTTTGGTGGTAGATCAGCGTCTGATTTGGAAGCGTGGTGACGGTGGAGCTAGCGGGACCACTTTCGGCCAACGATAATCACTATCTTCTCCATTTTATCTTATGTCTTGGTGTTTTCTGCGTTTTGCAGCGGTGCTAGGTCCAATCCTTCTCGTCGGCTTCTCTTCTACCTTCTTCGGTGGCTGCGGTTGGCTTTCTTTCGTCATGTCGTTGTAAGTGATGATATTACTCGTTTTAATGCTTTCTAGTGAGCATGTATGCTATTAAGCATTATCTGAGTGTTTTCTTTGAAATATGGTATCTTTTACATGTTTCTAAGTGTTTGGGTTGTTTTGCAACAAAAAGATGGATTTCTGCACAAAACATATGCAAATTGACATATGCAGTTTCAAAGTCCAGCAGAAGAGTCAAAAGTTTTCCAATGTTTGAATATGTTCCCATGGATGGATTTAGCTGAAATTTGGACCAAGATCGCCACGTGAGTTAGATTTTATATGGAAGTGGTTTGAAGTCATTTCATTGGTGCAATCAAGAGTTATGGCGATTTTCCTGAAAACCGGTCAAGTTGTCTCCCATAAGAATCACGTGTAGAGAGATCAATCGATCTCCCCAAAGAACAATCGATCTCCTCTTATAGAAACCCTTTAAAATCACCGAACAAGCACCAAAACGATTGTGCAAAAGCTCCCGGAATATCATACTTGAGAGATCGATCGTTCTCTTCATCCGAAAATTTTAGAAGATTTCCAAAATTTTGCATAATTGGTCCTTAAAGCTATCATTTATTTTGTTTTGGTTTTTCTTTTTCTTAGTACTATATAAGTCTTATGCTTGTTTTATTTTCATATCACGAAGATCCTAAACATTTGTATTTGGGAGAAGTTTCTCTGGACCCTCATTAAATACCAATATCTATTCTTGTTTTATGATTATGTGTTTTCTTTGATATTGATTTGTGTTTGCATGTCAATGTCTGAGTGGTTAGGTTTGAATGTTAGGGATTAGCATAAAGGATTGAATTTGTTAGGTTCTTAGTCTAGAATGGTTTGGTCTCTGCGCTCTTCTTCAACGAGGTAATCTTATTCACCAAAAGAAAATGTTTGTGTTTGGTCGTTTGTTGCGACCTTCTGTTGGATTTTTCAGTCGGTTTGGAATGGGTCTTCTTTAGCTTTGTTTGCCAAGTGTGGCTCTCCATTCTGGTTCCTTTGAGTTTCATTCTCACGTTCGTTATATTTTCTAATTTTCGCTTGTTTTTTTCATCCTTTTGTGTTTTTCGGTTGTTTTCGGGCTATGTTTCCTAAAATTTCGAGTTTTGTCAGTCAAAATTTGAGGGCTTTATGTTTGCTTTTCGAAATATTTACGTACCTCAAAATTAGGGACGGTCTAGAACATAAACCAGAGACGCCATTGATTAGAGCACAAACATGTTGAGACATTTTCATTAAAGTAAAATGACACTTTTTATTGAAATAAAGGACAATTTTGTCAAAACTTTATATTATAAATATCAAAATTTATGAATTTTTGTAAAAATAATATTTATTTGAAGGTTTTAAGATGGTAAATCAGATTTTCTCGATTCTAGAACATTATGGGATAGACACGTGGACTTTAGCAACATGATCCAATGGTGATGGAGATTTTGCAAAATCTCATGTAATGTGTTGGTTTCAATTGACCCCAAAGACAAAAAGCATTGGTTAGGCATTCAAGTTCTTTTGTTTTGTTTGGACATTTCTCTCACACTTTCTCCAACCTCTCTTTTTTATTATTCTTTTGGAACCAAATCTTTTCAAATAAATTATTTCTCATTTATTTTTAGGACTAAAAATGGAATTTTATTTTGTTATATATTATCAAAATTCAAACTAACTCTTTCTGTTTATTTCCCACCAATCTCTTGCCTAACTAATGACTTGTCTTTAATTAGTTTTGTGAAAAATAGTTAATTAAACTTTTGCTTTTGTAATAATAATAATAATAATATATTTTGAATGTAAGTGGTAGGGAACTAATAATCGGTTTCACATTATAAAAATGACTACATTAATTGCATGTATAACGATTAAATGAAATACTATAAATTTTTAGTAAAGAAAAAGTTTGATAATTTGGTAAAGATGCAGTATTATCATTATTATATACAAATTGAAAGAAGAAGAAAAAACAAAAGGTGGAGAAGAGAAGAGCAAACATGCAGTCAAAAAAGAAAAGTGAAAAAGAATCTATTTGACAATAAAAAAATACTCAATATTTTAATTAATAACTAAAGAAGACTACTTCTTTGTCTTGTGGAATATATCCAACAAACTACAATCTTTATATATATTTTATCACTAATAAATAATTATTAGGCTCTCTTTTTCATAAAAAAAGTATCCTAATTTTTATTTTATTTTTTTTGATGATTTTGGTATCTGAAACTCTAAAGGACTCTGATTGCGTTTAAAGTGTCTGCAGTCGCCAAAGGTATCCAGGATGACCGCCAAAATTCACCTCATGTTAATTGACGATGGTCGGAATTTGAATCCAGGTAGCCGGAATTCGAACTTAAGTGACGAAACTCACAGATGTGAGCTCTTTACTATCAGAGCTAGAAACCTAGTAATTATCCTAATCTTCTTTGATAATCTTTTACCTATAAACTGCAATTATTCTAGTTGGAATCAAAGCTAAGTAATCAACCTCCACCAAAATTTATCTCTTATTTTGACAGCCATTAAAAGGAACAATTTTTTTATATAAATTTATTATTAGGAATATAATATTAGATCTAAGTAACTAATTAATCCAAGGTTAGTCCTCGAATTTTAGAGATCATATGTTGCAAGCATATTGATTATGTTTTGAATTTATGTTCACAAAAAAAAATATAATAAGATCATACATTAAGATACCTAATGTAATTTTGTTATGAATTACAGTTTCGTATTTAGCGATTTTATTTGGATTTAAATCAGTAAAATTCGTTAACTTGATGTTTTGAATAAAAATTAATTCTATTTATATTTTTGTTTGTATATCATAAAATGCAATTTTATAGAATATTTTTTCTCTTTAATAAAATATTATATTTATTTGTGGACTTAATGATAAATTTTGTGCTTTATGGTTTTAATTTTCCTTTGTATTTATTTTTTTCACAGGTTATAATATAACATAGCAAAGAGAATAATGCATCAAATTAATTAGTCTCAAATATAACACGTGAATAATTTCTAAATTCCACTAATTAATATAAAAAGTTAACTTATGCTCCACTCAAATTTATAGTGTATTTTTTAGCAAAAATAAATAAAAATATAGTGTTTCATCACGTAAACAAAATTAAATACAACGATGAGTTGGTCCAGTTGGTTTAAGTGCAGTCGTTGGTGATGTTGTGTTCCTAGGTTCGATTCATGGTGGGAGAAGTTTGCTCTCCAAATGAGAGTTATATAACATGGTTTGAGCCTCGCCCTGGGGAGATGTACGGGCTTCGGCCCAGAACTCCCTGGTCATAAAAAAAAAAAANAGACGTACATGAGCCATAATTAACACATTTTTAAATCTCCAACTTGTTTTAGAATAGTTTCTATTTTTTATTATCACTTTTAATATTTGGTTTCGTCTTCATTAGTTTACGATTTATAAATTTATATTAGCTGTATTCAATTACATTAGTGACTATTAGTACTATTATTTATTGTCTTAAACGAAACGAATCTACAACATAATTATACAACCAAAAATAAAAACAAAATTTATATTCTATAGTATATAACATATCGTTTTTCTGGTGTGATTCTTGCCTTTTTCTTTTTCATGAAATTTTAAACCATTCGTTTTGCATAGCATATGAGATACTATTGTACATACATTGTTTTGGCTTTACGTGACAGTGTTTTTTTTCCGTCTATTGGACACAACCAGAGCCGTTTTTAAGATTTTAAAAACCGCAATATAATATGAAAAACATGGGCCAACTTTTAAAATAAAATTTTGAAAATAGACCGATTGTTAAGGTAAAATTCTGAAAATATAAAATAAAAATGCGAGCTCCTACTTACTCTGTTTGGCCTCAGAATCGGTCCTAGACACAACAGACTATCCAATTAACACATCGATCACATACAGGGGCGGATGCAAGTGAGAATATATACTATAAAATTTTGAAAATAGGCCGATTATTAAAGTAAAATTTTGAAAATATAGAATAAGGGCGCGAGCTCCTACTTGCTCTGCTTGGCCTCAGGACCGGTCCTAGATACAAAAGACTATCCAATTAACACATCGATCACATACAAGGGCGGATGCAAGTGAGACACATTGGTGTTAATTGAACCCAATCAAAATTATTAAATTAATCATATATGGTATAAATATATTATATTTGGTAAAATATTTGGTTAACATTAGAGTTTGACCCAATAAATATATGGTAAATCTTTTAAATGACTCCACTAAGTTATATAAATGTTTTGATCCATTATTATAATATTGTATATTATTATTTTTGTACGTATTTTTTTTACTACGACTCCAATAAAAATATTTTCTAAATTCGTCACTGATCTCATACACACGAAAAAATAGAGTTGAATTCCACACTTGGTGAAAAGGTTTTAGTGGACTTGTTTGTCACTTTTACTATTAGCACTTCTCTGCCAGTATTCATTCATGTAAGAAATTACCTACAAAACGGCATATAGTTTATATATAATCAATAAACATGTAGAATCCAAATTTTACCTAGCTAGGTTAAAAGGTTCAATTAAGATCTATGGATATAATTTATTTAAAATATTATTAGGTATAATATATCAAATATGAGTTATATCTTCTTTTCTTGGCGAACTGTACGGACCAAAGAATCTGCACGTACGTTGGACTGATGTGGATAGTAATAAAGACGAAATTACGGGTGTGCATTCCTATAATTAATCACATCTTCTAGCTCTGGAGCAAAGGTTAGCCAGTTAGAGGGATTGGTCACCATCTTGATCAGGTCTGTAAAATCTGTAATACATATATCACAATGAGGTTCCAGTTTATAAAGACATTTCAATGTTCATAAGAGACTCAGAAGCTCAACATGTAATAGCCCACGAGACCCGGAGAAATCCATCTCCACAACGGAATATTGAAACATCTAACTTAATCCACAAAATAACCGTCTTTTTTCCATGAACCATCGACAAAACATATCTTTCTACAATCTTCCCTAAACAATTATAGCCCATAATTATTGACGGGGGAGTGGTGATGTACCCTTTCCAGGACTTGGTGATGTGCCATCATCTAGTCACTAGCTCTTCCTGAATCGTACTAAGATAATATCAAGTGGCTCCCAATCTTTATTGTGGAAAAGCTTCGCATTACGAGATTTCCATATATACCATAAAATCCATATAAACCAAAATTTTAATAAATTTTGAAATATTCTTTTAGTGTGAAAATGAAGCAAACTATGGGAAAAAATGTTGCTTTCTCTGTTTGGACTCAAGACCGGCTCTGACATGGAATTTGGATAACACTTGATTTATCAAAGCCAGCTTGAACAACTATAGCCGTAGACATTAAAAAATCAGAGATAAAGAGAGCATCTTTAACCCTAAAGAGAGCACATATTGAAGAAACGTGCAATCATAACATTAAAGAAAACCAAGAGAAAAACCATCAAGATGCATGCAAAAGATTGAAATACATCCGACTATAAACACAAACAACATCTAAAAGATTGAAATAACTAAATTTCTAAAAAATACAGAAACATGCAAAAAAATATTTGTTAAACAAATAACAAATTAATCCAACAACATCTAATTTTTTTATTTTGTAGAGAAATGCAATATGTATAGCTGCAGAAAACTGTTGAAAATCGCTAAAAACGCAAAAACAAAACCAAAAACCCTAAAAAATTACAAACATATATTTGTAGAAGAAGAAGGTTACAGCGTTGTCTCATCGGTAGAACACACCACTGACACTTACCATAAGTTTGTGCGGGTATCGCGACGAGATTAGAAGTTGAGAAATCTTTGTCTCATCGAAATAAAAGTGGTATGTCTTCGCCAGAATAGAAGTATAACTGCTGAAATGAAGATTACATGGTTGTGATTCTAAGAGAAAATGAGAAAGAATTTTTAGGTCTTTTATTCACGGGGAAAAGATTGATTAGTGCCTCTATATTCGTAATGGTTACTTTTTCGTGAACTTACTTTTTAAGCTTACTAAACAATACTAACATTGTCTAACATTTTGAATCTTGATCCCGTACTAAAACAAAATAGCTTTTAAGTGCTCCTTACCTACACGCTGTCAGGATATCAGGTAAAATTGCTAACATGTACAAATATAAATCTGACTCAGATCTATTGTCTTTGGTCCAACAAATTTGAGTCCGCTTTATTTTTTACACGTCAGCATTTTTACTTGGTAACCTAACAGCGTGTCGGTACGAGGCACTTGAAAACTAATTTCAGAGAGTACAAAACATAATTTGAAATATTAGGCCGTTTAGACACTTTTTAGTAAGCTTAAAAAATAAACATTCAAAAAAATGATCATTAAAGATATACAGACACTAATCGACCATTTTCCATTTATTCACCTTCATTTTACTCAACAAATTTCCTTTCACTTTAAGATATACCATATACATATTTCCAAATAAAATAATGAGTCAATAATAATGAGTCAAATATAAAATTTAAAATTTTCTAATTAGAAAATCATAAAAGAATTATAAACTAGTAAAACTATAGTTTCATATTTTAATTAGAGACATAATAATAAGGGGCATTCTCAAAAATACCACAAAAAGTTAAGTTTATTCCAAAAATATCACACACTCCCAAAAGTTCCAAAAATACCACAAAAATATTTTTGTTCCAAAAATACCACAAAATTAAAATAACTTTAAAACTTCAAATTTATATCCAAAAACCCCAAAATCAAACCCTACCCCCTTCAAAACTAAACCCTAAACTCTACTTAGTGAACCCAAACCCAAAATTTTAAATTCTAAACTCTTAAAATTCACTTTTTATGTTTGTGGTATTTTTGGAACATTTGACAGTATGTGGTATTTTTGAAATTTTTGGGAGTGTGTGGTAGTTTTGGAATTTGAACTTCTTTTGATGGTGTTTCAAGGAATTCCTCTAATAATAATTAGAGATAATAATAATTAGTTAAAGTAAAAGTATGACTTTTACAAATGGTTTTTTAAAGTACTTATTTAACAAATAACCAAACATAATGTCATCCTTTTTGTCAATTTTATCTTATTTAAGGATCAGATTGTCAAATGTCAATAAATGATGGGTGTATTATATTTTTTATAAATATGAAGGTTAATCTTGTAAAAAGATAACAGTGTAAGGGTCCTTTTGCATTTTTATTTTATTTACAAACAAATAAGATATTGCAAAAGAAGAACATAAAATCCGAGAATTCGATCAGAAAAACTTTCAACATATCAAATTAGGGTTCTTCAGTTCCCCGCAATTTTGAGGTAATTCAATCACTCATTCTTAATACCCAAAATCATAAAAACTCTAAATTCGAAACCCAGTTCCCAATTTCTAAAGTTTCACCCAAAAATTCTGTGTTTCTAATCTCCCGGAGCAATCTTAGGGTTTTCGAGCTATAAATGTTATGAATTGGACTATAAAGTTGAAAGCTTTACTTTATTTGATTGTAGATTCATTACAATTTGATGATTATCATAGTTTCCATAAGTATTAGATTCAACTTCAAGATTAAAGTTTCAATCTTTGGTCTTTGAATTTGCATTTATAGTCATTGTGGTATCTTCAAATTGAGAGCTTAGATAGTTTAGTTTTTTGATGTTAACAGAGATTGAGTTCTTTGTTTGTAGGACAATGTCAGAGAAGAGAGTTATAGCAATATGTATGTCAGGTGGAGAATTTCAAACAGAGAAAAATGGAGTATTGTCTTACAAAGGCGGCGATGCGCACGCGATTGATGTAGACGAACAGATGAAATTCAGTGAGTTTATCTCAGAGATTGGAGAGATGTTTAATTGTGATGTTAGAACAGTTTGTCTCAAATACTTTCTACCTGATAACAAGAAGACTTTGATTTCGATCTCTAACGATAAAGACTTGAAACGAATGATCAAATTCCACGAGAATTCGAATACAGCCGATGTTTATCTTGTAACCGAAGAAGCTGTTCCCGACATTTCAATGCCGGCTAGTAGGTAAGTAAAAGGTAAAGTTCCATTACTTTAAAATTATCATCATTTTGATTGGTTCGTTTTTTTTCGTTTGTAGATCTAGCAGAACGACATTGTCGGAAACGATTCCTCCGGTTCTTCTAGATGATATAATAGACGACACAACAGGACCAGAAGATCTTCCCCTTTCGGTCTCAGCACCACCTGTTGTAACTATGGAGCAAGTTATGAACCGAGCTACAGATTCGCAGATGATTATTAATCCAACCGATATGATGTCAACGGTTCTCGAAGTCCCGAATCATAAAGGAGATATTTTGACAAAGGCAAGAACACAGCAATGGCAAAACACAATCACAGGTGTTGGACAAAGGTTTAAAAACGTAGGCGAGTTCCGCGAATCGTTGCGGAAATACGCAATTGCGAATCAGTTTGGATTCCGTTACAAGAAAAACGATAGCCATAGAGTAACGGTTAAATGTAAAGCAGAAGGTTGTCCGTGGAGGATACATGCTTCGAGGCTATCGACTACACAGCTGATTTGTATCAAGAAAATGAATCCGTCACATACTTGTGAAGGCGCGGGTGGGATAAACGGTCTTCAGACAAGTAGGAGTTGGGTTGCTAGTATTATAAAGGAGAAGCTGAAAGTTTATCCGAACTATAAACCGAAAGATATCGTCAGCGATATTAAAGAAGAGTATGGGATTCAGCTAAATTACTTTCAAGCTTGGCGCGGAAAAGAAATCGCAAGAGAACAGCTTCAAGGATCATACAAGGATGGTTACAAACAGCTTCCGTTATTCTGCGATAAGATAATGGAAACGAATCCAGGAAGCTTAGCTACGTTCACGACGAAGGAAGATTCGAGTTTTCACCGTGTTTTCGTTTCGTTTCATGCCTCGATTTATGGTTTTCTCGTGGCTTGTCGACCGCTTGTGTTTCTCGATAGTATGCCGTTGAAATCAAAGTATCAGGGGACTTTACTAGCCGCGACTTCTATTGACGGGAACGATGAAGTGTTTCCTCTAGCTTTCGCTGTGGTGGATTCGGAAACAGAGGATAATTGGGAATGGTTCTTGCTTCAACTGAGATCTGCTCTTCCAATCAATTCTGTTTCGGATCCGAAAGATCTAGAGGAGTCTTGTCGTATCACTTTTGTTGCGGGTCGACAGAATAATCTACAGGAATCGATCCCGAAAGTGTTTGAGAATTCGTTTCACGCTTACTGCTTACGGTACTTGACTGATGAACTCATTAGAGACTTGAAAGGACCGTTCTCTCACGAGATCAAACGGTTAATCATCGACGATTTTTACTCAGCAGCTTATGCACAAAGAGCAGATTCATTCGAAAGACATGTCGAAAACATCAAAGGTCTCTCACCTGACGCTTACAATTGGATCGTACAAAATAGCCAACCCGATCACTGGGCTAACGCTTACTTCCCCGGTTCTCGATACAACCACATGACATCAAACTCAGGCGAACCGTTCTTCAGCTGGGCTTCCGATGCCAACGATCTACCAATAACTCAAATGGTCGATGTAATCCGCGGGAAAATCATGAACTTAATCCACATGAGGCGGAATAACGCCGCCGAGGCTAACGGAAGATTGACTCCATCCATGGAGATAAAGCTAGAGAAAGAAAGCATAAAAGCTCAAACCCTTCACGTCGCTTTATCCGCAGACAACAACTCGTTTCAAGTCCGTGGCGATACCTTCGAGCTTGTGAACATGGCTCAATGGGACTGTAGCTGTAAAGGCTGGCAATTAACCGGTTTACCATGCCACCACGCAGTTGCGGTTATCAGCTGCAATGGCCGTAGCCCGTACGACTTTTGTTCTCGATATTTCACGGTCGAAAACTACAGGACGACTTACTCGGTATCGATAAATCCGGTTCCGTTCTTAGAAGTAGAGATGTGTAGAGAGAGTTCTGGAGGTTCCGCAGTGACGGTTACACCGCCGCCAACACGAAGACCACCGGGAAGGCCGCCGAAGAAGAAAACACCGGCAGAAGAAGCGATGAAAAGGCAGTTACAATGTAGTAGATGCAAGGGACTTGGTCATAACAAGTCAACTTGTAAAGATTATCTTCTTGAATGTTAGTTTTTTAATTTATTTATGGATTAGTTCAACTTTGTTTTTTTAACATTTATCAATTTAATAAGATCAAAAGTGCTCTTGTAAAAATAATCTTTAGTGTTAATTGATTTCGCTTTAATTTTGCAATGAATGAAACCGGAAACAAAAAAAAATGTAGAAAAAATTCTGAAATTTCACATTTAAGATATGAAAAAATCTAATTTTTTTTATCCGAACCATTTAAATTCTAAATTTTTAAATTTAATGATTTAACATTTATTTATTGATTAAGTAGTTTTGGTCGAAAAATAACTAACAAAATTAAAAATTAATTTTTTTCGAGATCAAATTGGCGTCAATATAAATATGCGATTTAAGTGGCTAAATTTTCATACATAGAATAAAAGAATGTGACTAGAAAAATTAAATTTAATCACTTGACACTTATTTATACTGATTAAGTTTTTTTTTAAAAGAAAAAATAAGCGGAAAGAAAATTAGAAATTGAATTTTATTCAAGCTAAATTAGTGTCAACATAACATATTTATGTGGCTAAATTTAAAAATTAAAAATTTAATTGAAATTTTTTAAAATTCAGTTTTTTGAATCTTAATATGCTAAGTTTTTTCGCATAAAATTGGAAATACGAATTTTCTTAATATTTTCACTAAGTTTTACTTGTGTATATGTTACATCTTTGTAAAATTATATGTTATTTTTCAGCATTTTTCCTAATAGAAAATACCAAACTTTTGAAAAAGGATTATATATATTTGTTGGCTTTTACATGATTCATCTCTTTCTCTACTCATTACAACAAACAGAGAATTTACAAAATCATCAGATTTTGAGTTACAATATTAGATAGAGTCTCCTGATCTTTCGAGCCACAGATAAGTCACAAACCGAGCCATGGACATTGTTTCTTAGCATGTTCTGGTACTAACTTAGCCATCATTTCCATAGGCACACCTTTAAGCTCTGTTTCACACAACATATTACAATAAGAAAACAACATGAGTTTAAATAGTTCACATGTTTTAAAGTTCAAAAGCTCAATCTAGGGCTGAACATTTTACCGAAATCCAAACAAAAATACTAGAAATGAAACCGAACCATAGTTTTAAATAACCTGAAAGGTTCCTATGATTTTTTAGTGTAGATACCAGAACTGAACCGGACATGAACCGAAACTCGAACAGATATCCAAAAAACTTGAATGTAAAGATATATTATACATTTGTAGTTTTGATCAAATAATTTCATTTTTTTTGGTTGCGTATTTTGAGTTCTCGGTTTGGATTGTTCAGGTAATTTGGCTTTTAATGGGGTTTTGGACCCGAATTACCTGAATAACCTGAACTGAAAACTCAAAATACAAGATCGAAAATTCAAATTATCCGAATAACAATAACCGTAAAATCCGAAGATTGCGAAAAAATCTCGATTTCAAGTCGGATTTTTCGTTAGAAAACAATATCTACCCCGAATCCGAACCAAAATCTTCTTAGTTCATATTTGGATCCTATATAGGCGGACTTGAAGAAACCAAAACCCAAATTACCCAAACCGGAACCCGAATGCTCACCCCTATCTCAAAGAACCAAGAAAAATTCTAACTTTAGCTAACTTAATATCTACATTTCAACATGTTCTCTATTAGTGGATTTCTGAGAGTACTACCATGAGGTTTAAAGTTGAAGAGAGGTGGAAGGAAACGTCCGTTAGGCAATCGCGCATTCGAATCTCTTAGTTCATCGAAGAACGGATGGATCAATGCATCGAGCTAAATCGAAAAAAGATCACAAATTCATTAGTAATCAGAGAAAAAACATACAATCGATTTGAAAAATGATGGAAAAAAGTGAGATAACTTGAGACTCTCTACTCACAGCATCACAACGAAGATTCGGAGAGTATTGAAGAAGCCTTGAGACTAAATCAACAGCTTCTGGAGGCATTCTCTTGTAGAAAATCTGCATTTTAGTTAACCATTGATCAAAGAAACCTTTTCAAAATTTTCAAATAAAAAATATTATTCGATTTCCGAGACAAAGAAAGTCCCTTTCTTTTCTATCTTGGTGGGCATTCAGTTTGTTCGATTTTTGGTTTTTTTTTGGCCGAACTGAATCGAACAAAAGTTCAGTTCGGTTCGGCATTCGGTTTGTTCAGTTCAGTTTTTCATTTTTGAAGTTCGGTTTTATTCGTTTCGAAAATCTTAATTTTGGTTAGATTTTCGGTTTTTTTGGTTTGTTCAGCTAATTCTAGCAAGTTCGGTTCGGTTAATTTAGTTTTTTTTAAAAATTATTGCCGAACCGAACTGAAAATCGAACTAAAATTAAATTATGCCGAACTGAATCGAACTAACCGAATAAGCCGAACTGAACTAATCAAATTAAAGTTGGTTCAGTTTAAATTTCCACCCTTAAAATATATTAAAAAAACGAGCACAAAGAAGAAAAGTATAGCAAACGAAGTATGCCTAAAAGTAAACCAACCTCTTAGACTGCTACGAAAAGAAGAAAAAAAAATGTACAAAAAAAATAGGATCGAAAAGCGAGAAAAACAATAAAAGACAAAAAAAAAAAAAACTGGTTACAAAAACTTATTAGACACCAAATAATAGAGCATTGATCATTCAATAAGTATATATATGATCATACAAGATCATACCTTATGCCATGGATGAGCTTTAATCTGAGGAAATTTAAACTCTGTGTAGTTAGGATTCATACATTTGATTTCTTCTCTTGTTGGTGTTCCTAAAACCTATTCAATTTACATCAAAATCAATGTAAAATGTAAAGTTTTTTTAGAATGAAAATTGGTATAAAGTTAGTACCTTTATAATCTCTACAAGTTGATCAACACCACTCTCACCAGGGAACAATGGCTATTATGGTATGAACAAAAGAACAAATTGGTTAGCCGCGGAATTGCGATTTTCGAAACTGAGAATGTTTTCGATTTGCGATGTTTACTTGTCCGAGAAGAAGCTCGGCGAGAACACAACCTGCGGACCAGACATCAATGGCTGTAGTATACTCAGTAGCTCCAAATATAAGCTCTGGTGCTCTATAATATCTTGAGCAAATGTAAGATATGTTTGGCTCTCCTTTAACCTGTTTCAAGAACCAACAATTGGTTAATAAATTGTAGAATGTCTTTGCTCCAAAATGCTTTCTCTAAAGAGAGAACGGCCCATTTCGTTTTGCAGTAGCTAGCGACATCGATTAACTATAGCAGCAACTAGCGATAATATTGATAGTGGTTAACGACAGCGATTAACTATACTTTCGTTTGGAAGTGGTTGCGGCTAGTTGCTATACTTTTTATTTTTAAATTAAACATTTATTAAAAAATATATTTGTAAGAAA
>OVBE01011755.1:0-13504 GCA_900406425.1 Iberis pinnata
CCAGTTAGAGACTTTCTCCGAACCTACGTTGAAACTTGTGGAGAGTCTTGTGGTTTTTTTAGGATCAGAAGAGTAATGCTTCACTCTTTCGCTTTTTGGTTGCCGGAAAAATTATCTAGCCACATACATCATTCTCTCGATCGTTTCTTTTGGTATCCCATGGTTCTTGATCTGGAACATCAAACTGAAACGTTGTTGATCAAGCAATTAAAAAGAGTACATTCCAGAGATAATATTCACTCTCCTCTGTTGTGCAATAAATTTTGTTTTCTGTTCTGGTTCTTTTTGTTCTACTAAAAGTGGAGATAAAATATTTAGAGGAAAAAAATAAAAAGAAAACTTGTGTCCATTATATTTCTCTAGAATATAATTATTTTTATTTTTATTTTTTTCTAGGGTGCAAATGGTTGCACAAAAGTAATAATTTGTGGAATAGTGTAGAAAAAAATAGAGAAATAAAATTTAAAGGAATTGTGGCAGTTATGTTTCTCTACTAATTTGGAGAGAAAAATTTTTTGGTGGAATTGAGCATTTTTCACATAATTCTACTACACCTACATTACGCCTAGAAGAAATCATGTTTCTTTAAAAATCTAACAAATGATTAAATTCTAGAAGAATATCATGAAACACAAATTTTTCTCTTGTTTTTTTTCTCTAAAATACAAACCATTTAAACCCTAGATGTAGTAGAACTATTAGTGAAATTACATGGAAGAAGCCATAAGATGAGCATGCATGACCAAACTGATGAATAATATCGGCTCGATTAGGTCCACTGATCTCCCCAAGATCAATTAAAGGAATATAATCACCGGAAGTTTCAACCTTAGACAAGTTTGGACGATCAGAGATTGGTCGGACATAGTTTAAAGGAACTTGATCCACGATGGAGGCAATGTCGGAAACGAGGAGCTTGGATGTTGCCATGATGATGTGAAAGTGAGAAAGAGAGATGTTATGATAAAGCAACGTATCTTTTCTTTTTGTTATGTGATACTTTATTTCCAACAAAAAAACTTAGATACAAAGAGTGGTAAAAAAATTAAAAAGTTTTAAATAATGAATAAAGAAAACCTATCTAAATCATGTCATTCTAAGTCTAAACCACACTTGAAGCAAATCATCTTGAGGGAGCATGTGACCTTTACGCAGCGAGGCAATCTTTGTTTTAATTGAAGCTTCAATGAGTTTAATGAGTATAGAAGTCGGCATTGGATTTCGTCCATGCTTTCGATGATTCCTTTCAATCCATAGATGATGTAAGGTACTTTGAAAGAGAAGCTTGAGTATGAGTGATATAGTTGGGGACGCAGATAGCCTGATGATTAGGGGTAGTAGTAGGTTCCATAATTTAGTGTAAGTGTGGCGAAGAATATTACCAGTTAGAGAGAGCCAAACTTCAGCCGAATATTGGCACTCAAAAAACAGGTGATTTCGAGATTCCACTTGAGCTTGGCGTAATGGACAAGAGATGGAGCATGATGTACACATGGCCATACGATCACTTGTGGACAGTCTATTCCGGAGAGCTAACCATGTTAAGAAAGCATGTTTCGGAGTAGCATGTGTAAACCACGCTAAAGTCACCCATGAACAAATATCCTTCTTCTCTCGCAAGCTATTCATAATCTTGGCAAATGAGAACTTGGTGATGGAGTTACCATTCTCGAGCTGCCATTCATAATAATCTGGATGGGCCGAAGGACAAGGCAGTGGCATTTCAAGCAGAGCATTAACCAGGAACATCAAAGGAGGGTAGCGTAGAGGTCTGAAGGTCCATGAAGTGGAGCTAGCCGAAGCAACCGTGGCTGATGGTGGAATGTTTAAGGCTCAAAAGCCACGGAAACCAACAACATCATATATCCGGCCTATGGGAGACCATTGGTCAAACCAAAATGACGAGATTTGTCCATTACCTAAGATCACTGGGACATGAGCTTCGGCGATAGGACGAAGGCTAAGTAGGTTTCGCCATAGCCAAGAACCATGAGAGTCCGATGATGTCCATAAAGAGCCCTCTCGAATTAAATACAACTTTACCCAATTTACCCAAAGTGAGTCTATGACCGTTAAAATACGCCATAAGAGACGGAGGCCAAAGACATTCAATCTCATGTATACAGGAGTTTGGCACTCTAAAAGCAGCTGACCAGAAGTTTATAATACTTCTAATAACCGACTGCCAAAGTTGTAATCTTCCCCCAAAAGATAGAAATCGAGTGGACCAAGATTGAAAACGCGAACGAATCCGCTCAACAAGGGGAGCATAATCCTGCAGACGAATACACTTTTTTGTTAGAGGTAAGCCTAAGTATCTCATAGGTAAATATTCAATGATCAACTCAAATCTGTCAAAAATGTCTTGCTTTGACTGATCTGTAATACGACCAGCAAAAAAATATGATTTTTCAATGTTTATACTTAGGCCAGAGAGTTTCGAGAAGTGATGAAAAACAGAGAAGACCTCAGTAACCGATGTAGAGGAACCATCCGTAAACACAAGAATATCGTCTGCAAACGATAGATGTGTAAGAGTAAGACCTCGACAATTTGGGTGGAAACCTAATCTGCCAGAGATTGCCGAAGAGCCAACAGAGCTGAAAGGACATTCATAGATATGAAAAATAGATAGGGAGATAACGAGCAGCCTTGGCGCAAACCCCGTTCACTCTTGAAAAAACCAGATAATTCTCCATTAACCTGTACCGAAAACCAAGTGGTTGAGATACATGAGAAAATCAATTTGATAAAGCGCGAAGGAATCTCAATAGCTTGCGAAATAGCAGTAATGAAATCCCATTGCACCGTATCAAAAGCCTTAGCAATATCAATCTTTAAGGCACATCTAGGTGAGATGTTCGGCTTATGGTAGTCTTTCACCAGTTCAGTAGCAAGTAAAAGATTTTCCACAAGTAAACGCCCTTGCACAAAAGCTGATTGGTTGGGCTTGATAAAGTCGGGTAGAATAAGCTTCAATCTATTAGCCAGTAATTTGGAGATCACCTTGTAGAGCAAGTTACAACACGAGATTGGCCTATAATCCTTAAAATCCATTGCGTCTTTCTTTTTTTGGTATAAGAGCAAGAATAGTGGCATTCACACCATGCAGAATAAAACCATTATCAAAGAAGGATTGTATAGAAACCAAGAAATCGTTACCAATCACCGGCCAGGCAGCCACAAAGAATTCCTTTGTGTATCCATCAGGGCCTGGTGCCTTGTTTTTTGGCATAGAAAATAGAGCTTCTTGAATATCCAAAGAAGTGAAAGGACGGATTAGTTGCTGTCCCATAGTGGTGTTGCATCGGAAAGAGAGTAACGATTTGAGAAAGTCTTGGTTTGGAGCTGCATAACCAACTGGTTTTGTTTGCAGAAAAGTTTTAAAGTGCAGCTCGGCCTCTGTTTATATGATTGTCGGTATAGTGGTAAAAGAACCAGAACTAAGTCGAATTGCCTTGATTGAATTCTTTGAATCTCTTGATTTAACAATCAGATGGAAAAAACGGGTGTTCTTGTCCCCTTCTCTTAGCCACTTAATTTTTTCCTTTTGTTTGAGGAAAGATTCCTCTAAAGCTGATATCCGTGATCAACATTGGAGAGCATCATTTTCGGCAAGGAAATTTTGGTAAGAAAGGTCTTGAAGAGCAGCTGTTTGACATTGTAAGAGTGTCGCTTTTGCATCTTTAGTCTTGATTGAGAGATTACCAAGCTTCTGCTTATTCAAATGGCGGAGAGGAAGTTTCAGAGATTTAAGCTTCTTGTGAAAAAGAAATAGAGCCCCTCGTGATCGATATAGTGGTGAAGAGTGCAACCAGGACTGAGCCACAATGGGTAAGAAATCATCAAGATCAGCAAGGATATTTGTAAACTTGAAAGGCTTTCAGCCATTAACTACATGTAAGCTGAAAGATACAGAGCAGTGAACATGATCTCATATTAGCCCAACTTCAAAAAACGCCATAGAAGATGGAAAAGCTGTTAACCAGATAGTGTTAATTAAAGCTCGGTCCAGCTTCTTGCAGATAGGGTTGGCATCTTGCCTATTTGACCAGGTGTATAGTGGACCATGATAGCTTAAGTCATTAAGCCCACACGTTGCAAGCATGTGCTTGAATTCCAACATACCCGGAGTGATGAGCATTTGGCCAGAGTGTTCGGACAGACTTTATACCTCAATAAAATAACCGATAATGAGCCAGGGCTTTGACTTAAAGAGAGGAAGCGAGCTATGGTCAATTAAGTCAGTCCATAGTTGAGATCGTTCATCTGCATTGTTAGATGCGTAGACGAAAGAGATAAGAATATCCAATTGGTGAACTGAATCCACCACCGAGCAAGTAATTAACTGTGCCGATTTAAACATAGGAGTAAGGATGATAGAATCATCCCAAACGACCCAAATGCGACCAAGAGGGCTGAATTCATAGTTGGTTAGAAGAGACCAGCCGAGTAATGCTGAAGCACACATACGGCTGGCAGAGCACTCATGGACACGTGTTTCGATGAGACAACCAACAGATAAGGAGGATCCTGATATCCATTTGTTGACTTCTAAATGTTTTTATGGGTTATTAAACCCTCGCATGTTCCAGGAGAACACACACATTAGTGTTTCTTTTGAGAGCCTCGTCTACCTCTGAGAGACGAAGCAATATCTTTCAATGGACCCGTAGAGCCCGAGACTGGCTTTGACATATCCTTTGTAGCACAGTGAAGTGGTGTTCGTATTTTCCCTTGCAGAGAGTCAACATCTGATATAACATTTGATGTATCTTGCTGAGAAGAAGAGTTATCTTCAAGAAGTTCACCTTCTTCAGCATCATTTGGAACATCAGTTGAACTATTCAGTTGATTGTCCTCTGACTTTTCCATATGTAAAAGAGCTGTGAATCGACTAGGCGAAAGATGAGAATTTGTTTCTTGTTGAGTACTCAACATGTCTTTAGGGTTGGAATGAATTTTTTTTGAAGAAACAAATTTCCAAGTGTCTTTGTCCGACGAAACAGAGGTAGTATTTGCCTTATCTTTTGTATGGTCTGAAGGAATGGGTTGATTGTTTGTAACAGCAGCTTCAATAACAGCAGCTTCAATAATAGGGACAATGGTATCCTGAGTGTTGGAGGGCAAGTTTGAAGAAGCAGCAATAGTGATAGGTGGAACAGGGGACGCAGCAAGACAGACATCTTCAAGGTGACCCCATTTTGAGCATTTATCACATCGAGATGGCAGCCAAGGGTAAAAGACATCAACATTGGCAGTGAAGCCCTTGCGATTATCAAGGTGAATGTGCGTGGGATGTTCTTTTGTCATATCAGTTTTGATGAATAATCGGGCTGAATCAAAAGACTTACACGCCAAGGTGGAAGGATGAATACATTTCGGATATCCTACAGCACTACCAACCCATTCCAGTCCTTTGATTGACAAGAGTTCTGATGGAAAATTTTTGAAATCCACCCACAAAAGAATGGATTCAAGGGCAGGTGGTGAAGACAGAGCTTTTGGGCTCCATTCACTCATGAGTACATGAACTTCAGCAATACTCCAAAGCCCTCTATTAAGTATACGTTGACGAGCAGCCTGATCTGATATGCGAAATTTGTAGGTGGTGGGATTGACTACTTGTACATCAATCTTCACAGATTAGTCTCTAAAAGTCCAGATTTTGTTGACAATGACATGTACTTTCGCGATGTGTGGAGCGGTATCCAAGAACCGTCCAATTAGAAAGTGTTTCCAGAGGTGATCTTGGTCTTGTAGAATGTCATCAGGTACTAACAGAGTAGTTTCACCTTGTGAGTAATCATAATCCAAAGTTTGTTTTGTCAGAGACGTAGACGAGCCTCCTGCAACGGATGCCCATGAAGGTTTTGAAGATTTCACTTGAACAGCAGGCTTGACCGAAGCCGAAGCTGGCGAAGGTTCACCCTCGACGATCGGCGGCGATGGCTAGCGAGAAAAGGCGGCGGAGCAGAAGAAACAAATGGAAAAAATCGTTTTGAGAATCGCTCTAGCCACGTGGCAACATATCTTCCACGTGTCATATATATATATGGGGACATGCATCGCACGTTATCTACCACGTCACATGTTTTATCTTAAGATTGGATAAATACAAAATGAGTTGGAAAAAAAATGTTATACTACCTAACCTATTATGCAAAGAGATGTGTCAAACAAAATCAAGAGATATAACGTCGGCATACATGACGTTTGCTATATGACGTCAGCATTTTGGCAAAGTTGACTTTGAATTTGTGTTTTCGGATTTAAGGATTTAACCTCGATATTATATGAAGAAGAATCAAAACTCTTTATCTCCCAAAAATTATACATTTTCAAGGGGTATTTGAGATTAATATAATATCAGCAAACTAAAATAGATAGTTCTTGTGGAGGGAATACATATAATATATAAAAACCGTCTATGTCGAGATATGCCTATTTATTCCTATATATCGGTTATTATATGTGGCGGGAGAGAACCATAGAAATTAGATTTCATTGAAAAGATCCTCACTAATTTAAGACATTACACTTGACGATATTATTCGATCTTAGATATCTAGAGGACAAAAAAAAACACATAAGACAAAACAAAAACACATACAAAAAAAATGAAATGAATAAACATGTGATTAAGGAGAAGGTCACATGGCCAATCCCAAACCACATGTGTATCCAGGGTTAGTGAACTGCTACATGAAGAGGATGGCCAAGCTACACCATCGAGACCTCGTCATAATTTCAAACTAACGCTGAAGAAGACAATTGGATAGTCAGAAACGGAAAAACCACGGGGGAACGAGAGAGCCAACCCAACTCAGCCGAGAACAGTCTCGAGAAGACCACTGCCAAGCACTTTGCTCCATGCACGTTGGCCATGTGGCATTGGAAAGCCAGCGGGAACAAATTGTAAATATTCAAAATCAGCGCATGCAAGGATAGGGTTTGAAACAACCAACATTGACCTCAAGGCACATGTAGTAAGGAATGCAGCTGAGGCGGCCGGGTAAATAGTGCAAAAGATGAATAGAGAGGAGAGACCATGCAGGACCAAAGGGCAGGAAGACAGACATGCACGGCGAAGGTGAAACTACCAGAGCAAGTACAATGCAAGGTGAAGACATAGCTGACTACGAGAAATTTTCAAATAAAAAACCGACGAGGAGACAAGAAAAAGAAAGTGAAAGAAAAGAAACTATACAGGTGGGGCTGCTCAGCGCCGGCGAGAAGATCGAACACTGGTGGCAACAAATGCGGGGAGAGGAGAACAATCGAGCGGATTAGAAAAAGAGAGTTCAAAGTGCGATAATTACCAGTGATGGAGTTGAAATTCTTTTTGACTAGGGCAAATAAATGAACTAAAAACATAGTTTAAAACTCTAGAAAAAAAGAATACAACTATACATAAATTTTAAATGCACTCATAGTTTAAAAGTTTTGGATCACCATTTCATTTATTACATATTCAAATATGTTTTCGACATAGAAAAAAAGACAATCAATATAAAGTTATTAATCATGAATATAATCCAACTTATTTACTAAATCCAAATTACATGAATTTTGTAGTCTCATTTTTTATATGTTAATGCAATAATACAATTAACTTGTGAAGTATAAACTATAATAAACGACACATGACAAACAGATAAAGCACAATTATACATTAATTTTTTAATACATCTATAAATTTGAAAAGTAATATACTTTGGTTGTTTAATCATTAATTTAAATTTTAAAAATCGATAGATATGTAAGTATCCATAATTTAACTATTCAAATTACATATAATTTCTAATTTACAGAAAAAATAAAAAAATATTAGAATCATAGTAAACTAAGATATTATAAAACTAACATTGGTGTTGATGCTTTAGTCTCGTAACCAAGAAAATTTAATGAGAATAATCTTTTATAAAGAAATATAGTATCTAGATTTTTTTTATATAAAATTACTTATTATTTATTTTATTGTAATTGAATTTAACAAAGAAAAAGTCAATTTTTATATAACATAAACTAAATATAAATATATATATTTTTATTATATTTAACGGGATTAATGACCAAAATATTAATCCATATATGTTTAATACTAAACAAAATGTTTCATAATTAAAATGCACTGACCTCAACTCTTTTACTCTTTCTCTCCAACTAATAATTACTATGTATGTTTATTTTTATTTTATTTTTTTGATAAAAGGTTTATATTATATATAATATATAAGTATTCCAGATATAATGTCAACATTGAAAAGATGCCCAAATCCAAAAATCAAATCAAATCAAATTCAACTACAAACTAACTCGAAAATCCTACCATAGTAAAGCAAAAGATCAATTTTAATTTATAAGAAGAAAACCCCTAAATAAGAAAACCCTAGCAATCTAAAGGAGAACCCATCTTGCTGCCACCACCTTTTAACTGTGAATCTGGTCAGCCCATGGAACCAACCGCAGGACAATTGTTGTTGAAACGTGACCCGACCTGCGTTAGAGATCCGCCCAGATATGGAGTAGGAGGAGGATTTGCCAATCTAATTGTTAAACGCCGCCGCAAAGTACACCGTAGCGGAGACGCCATTCGTCGGAGGGGACAAAAACTGACTCCATCGGAGGTGGTTTAGCTACTACCATCTCATACCCATTGTTCCCAAGTAGGGATGTCCGGTGCGATCCTCCTACACTTCCAAATTTTGGCGTTTTCCTACGAGAAACATACTAGATCTAGATTTTCACGGAACTCTCATGGTGACGCCACGTCGGAGGAGAGATCTTTCACCAAGCGTCGCCGCTAAGATTCTCTTAATTCTGCTCACTGGTGATTTATGGAGGATATCCGGCCGGAATATAGAAAAAAAAAAGTTGTTCCAAATTCAATGCCGCCAGAAGCACCATCCTACCATTGGGTTCGATGGTTGATAGGCTCAGGTTTTAAATCCTAAATCTATACTACATAGAATAGATCTTTGTAATACAGTAAAGGGTCGATCCCACGAAGACCAGACAGCACGACTCTCAGTTTAAAATTCGATTCTAGCTAAGACAATATAAAAGATGGAATGTTTTTAAAACGATTTAAAAGTAAAATGAAAGATTAAAAAGCAAATGTAAATTAATAGAATTAAACGCTAGACAATAGGGAAGTTCCACATGTAATCAAGTTTGAGGTTCAGGTTGACAAGCAAGATTAATAACAAAAATAGTTCTCAACTTGAAAGACAGCAATAGACTAATCTCCTCCCGAAGTATTACACCCCTATGATAGAATTTCTAGAAATAAAGACTAACCTTCTCCTGAAGTCTTAGATCTTTAAAACAGATAATTAAATCATGCAATGACTATAGATTCGATATGTTCATAAGTATTCTAAGACAATACTTCCGCAAGCAAAGATACTTATTCATCTAGACTAGATCAGATTAGATAAACCAAATTCCTTTGTATTTACTAATCTTAAGTCATGAATTAGGAGATCGGGCTAATTCAAGCAATAAATTTAAATCTAGATTAAGAACCTAACAACTTAAATCCATAAAAGTCAAACCTAACCATCAAAACCTATTTTCCCCGGAAAATCCCTAAAACCTAACAAAAGACTACTCAGACATAGTCAAGAGATCAACAATCATTGATAGAGAAAACATATTCAAAACCAGAATTGAATTAAAGTAAAAAAAGAAAGAGTTTAGAATTCTTCTCCAAAATACAGGTATCAGATTCCTCTCTCCTAGAAAATAAAATTGTGTTCTGGTTTGTAGTGTTTTTTCTGTTCGGCGTTATGAAAATAAATCTAAGCTTCTGACTTATATAGAAGTCAAAAGAGAATAAAACATAAACCTAAAAACCTATGATAACACTTGAGGACGGAAACGTCTTTTTGGCAAACTTCATTAATCCTCAAGCACTCGGATCGATCGATCCAAGTGTGGATCGATCGATCCAAACTTACGGAGATTTAGTACTCTTCATGATCGATCGATCCATGTGTGGATCGATCTATCTCTTCGAGCACGTGCTGCACATGCTTCTTCTGCAAGACAGCTTGACCAGTCTTCAGTAAAATCGTCATAACTTCTGATTGCCTCAATGAATTGACCTTAAATCATTTTCATATGAAAGCTAACTCACGTGGCCAGATTGAGTTAAAATCTCAGTCCATTACATTCATAGAAACATCTCCGAATGTTGATCAACTTCCGGTTCTTCCACTGAACTCTACTTTTGCATTCGTCAAATTGTATCTACTTCGTGCATAAAACCACATTTTTGCTCCAGCATGTCTAAAATAACTGGAATCATGAAAATATACCAAAAACACATAGAAAATACTCGAATGATAACAAATAGGAAGTGTTAATACTTACTAAAAGTTATCAAAATCGAGTGATATCAATTCCCCCAGACTTAGATCTTTTCTTGTCCTCGAGTGAAGTAAGACTTAATCTGGAGAAAAGATTTTGAAACCACACAAGAACTCTCAAAATCTCAGCAACCTTAAGCATAGATATCAAAACTTAAAAGACACCGAACCTAAAGAACCATTACGAAAGAACTGTTCACCACCACATAACTAAAAATATGTTTCCTACTCTAAATCCAACATCAATCAAACTATCATATTATCTCACCCAGCTCATTAAGTTCAATTTGATTATAATAGATGTATTCTTACCTATGGGCTCTTAATTCAATGCGCACAAGCACCTTTTCTATCAAAGTGCCTATACCAAACAAAGCATCCAACGACTTCTGGTCCTGACCTTTTTTCCTCCTTTCTCACTTCTTTTAGAAATTCGCACTTTTCTGCGTTTTTGTTTTCTCTCTTTTTTTCAAAATATTTGCACTTTTCTGCGTTTATCTTTTCTATATTTTTTCTTACTGCTTTTTTAAACAGCCCGACGATGACTATAGACTTCTAGGTCACGCTTTCAACTCTTTTTCAAAACCAGTTTTTTCTGAATGAAGGGAGAGAAAGGATTTGGATCATACTGAAAGAACTTATCGGTTTTACAGAACACTAAAGAGCAAGACACTTAGCTTTCAAAGTATATTACCACCACAATCAAGAGAAATTAAGTTCAGTATTAAGTCATATCATGGCAGAGCTATCATCAAATCATTATCAATCCAAAAGATCCAGACTTTCGAAAACAAAAAAATCAGCAATGGGGTTCCAATCCTAAATATATCAGTTAAATCTAAGCTGGTAATCTAAAAAGATCAATATTATACTCACACTAGGTTGGTTATCATCATAGATTCTGGTCATTGTTCCTTCGACTCGACTATTTAAAACCCAAAAAATTTTGAAAATTTTCACCAAACCGATGAAGCATCAAAAAGACATAAAATATTATTAGTAACTATACTCCCTCCCCCCCCCCAGACTTAAATCACACTGTCCCAGTGTGAAATAAACCCAAGAGAAGGAATATTGACCATAATAAATAGGAAAAGCAGTTTAAAAAAATTTCAGTACTTACCTAAAACAAGGATCGGCTAAAAAATTTTGAATGATGGATCGATCAATCCCTAGACGGATCGATCGATCTCTTATTACGTAAAAACCTTCATGGGCATGGATCGATCGATCTGAATGTCCGACCTACAATTTTTGAATTTCCTGAAACATCTTTCAAACTCAAAACTATATAATAAGTTAGTTAACTAAGTAGGACTGACTCTTAAACAACAACCAAAGAAAACAATTCAAATTAGTGGTTTGCCTCCCACTCAGCGCTTTAGTTAACGTCTATAGCTAGACCCACTTACCTTATATGCTGAATCTGGTTCAACTCCAATAGAAGTTATCGTTCTCCCATCCTTTTCTGATATTTACAGCTTCAACATCTTATTCCATGTTGCCCTCTTGAGATCCTTTTCTTTTGTTTTTAAGATCTTGAACAAAAGGAATTCTAACCATAGAGAAAGGTTTTGGAAAACCTTTGCTCCTCTTCACTCTATAATCAACCCATCCTTCACCCATTGACTTAGGAATCAAAGTCATGTGGGGTTTCTTTCTTCCTTCTTTCAAAATCTCCTTACATTTACCTTTGTCCCTTGAAACCGGTTGTGATGCAGCCTTTTCCTTCCCTTTATCATCCAGGTCCAGCTCAACACTCTCTACGACCTTAAGTTAATCTTCCCTCTTTTCTTCATCCTTGGGGTAGCAACTTTGGGTTGAACTTTAACATCAGAGTCTTCAGCTTCGTTTTGAGGGGTTTGCTCAACTTTTACTTCTTTGATAGCTATAATCCTTTTTGTTGGTACATAGGGTACTACGGGATAGTAGTATGACTTTTGGATGTTGGTTAGGTAGATTCGCTTCTGAGGAACATGCATTACAGCTCCTACTAAGACTAAGAATGGTCTACCTAGAACCAACGATCCTTCATAATTCCCATTCATGTCAAAGACATGGAAATCAACTAGGACAATGCAATCTCCCACTTGTACCATAACGCGAAAGAAAAAACCACTAGAAGCTACAACGGAATTGTTAGCCAAGGCAAACGACATTCCGGAAGGTCGTATATCTCTGAGTCCCAGCTTCTCAGCTATTATCTTTGACATGATGCTAACATTAGCACCAATATCACACAGCGAGTGGTTAAACAAGACTCCCTTAACTTTCACTGGAATCATAAACTCACTTGGGTCCTCTATCTTATGAATTCTTCTTAAAGGAAGAAACTGCTGAGAAACAACATTGTAGTACATATATTCTTCAGTAGAGGCCTTAGGTCTGTTGGTCAAGAGGTTTGGACCTTGGGAAGTTGCTTTGAGATTTATGCAGGTTTTGAGGGTGGATCGATCGATCGGCTGGTTCTTCGAAAACTGGTCCGATGGATCGATCGATCCTGGTTGAATCGATCGATCGGAAGTGTCTGTACTTTTTCGTAACATTGGATCAATCGATCCCTCCTTGGGTTGATCGATTGGAGCCTCTTCATCATTTTTCCCATTCTGAAAATCTGTAGACGTTTCACCCTTTACATCAGAACTTGATATCAATACCTTGATATATCCCTTGGGATTCTCTTCAACTTTCCCCGGTAGCATACCAGCTTGTCTTTTCACCGCTTTAGAAGTTTGAGCAACTTGTTCATCTAACTTATTTCCATGAGAAGACAATGATTCGAACTTATTGTTCAAATCGTTGTACATACCGTCCAGCTTTGCATTCAAGTTCTTTTCAGACTGCTATTGACTTTCTAAGATCTGTTTCAACATTACCTCCATATTATTCTCCTATTGTGCTTGAGGTTGGACCGTTTGCTGGAAACCCTGTTGAGGAGCTTGTTGAAAACCCGATTTCTAAACAAATGGCTGTCCAAATTTCCGTGAAAAGTTGTTCTGATGAGGGTCAGTCTGATCCTGAGGGTTTGCGACATTGTGATGACTCTGAATTTTCACGGTTTTTACTTATCAATTAGCATCGATTCTGAGGTCTAAAAGCGTGCATACATCATATTTACAGTTGATTTC
>OVBE01011757.1:0-13911 GCA_900406425.1 Iberis pinnata
CAAGGTTTAAAGTGCTAGAAAGTGACACTCTGAAGGTTTTTTATGCGATTTTCCCGATTAATATATAAAGGATATAAACCAAACCATTCATTGCCAATTAGTATTGAGTTGGAAGCCCATAATCTTAAAACCCGATCCAATTTGCGATCTTACTGAAATTAGTTATGTCAATCTTGCCAAACTACCCGAGATTAATGGTTATCGAAATACATTAATTGCGATTATTTATGACTCTCTTTGCAGGCAGGTCAGAACGAGTTAATGAGAAAAGCTCAGATTTTTATCTACAATGATGGAAATCAAAACCCTCCAACTGCCATTGAGTTAGAAAAATCTCTTCTTAGAGACCTTTTGTTCAATCAAAGCCCTTCAAAAGACATTGCATTGGCTTCTGTATCAATGAGATCAATTCCATTTGCCCCGGTTCTTGAGAAACTCTCTCTCACAGACTCTAAGTATAGATCGGTTCGACGGTACTACATTCAGACTCTAGAAGATAATGCTATTCCAGTGACTCTCCAAGAAAACATGATCAATAGTGATATGCCTGAAAAAGTTTACCGGTTAAGAGGCGCCGACCATGCTCCTTTTTTTTCCAAGCCACAAGCTTTGCATAAAGTTCTTCTTGAGATTGCCAAAATTAGCCCTCCTTAACTTCTCTCATTGGTTTCACCATGTTTGTCTGTTCAATTTGTAATCTTGTTTCTATTTCGTTTGTCGTCTTTCTAAAGTTATATTCTCTATTTGTTTCTTTATGTTTTTCTGTTTTATCCGGACAATATATTTTTCAAAATATTCTGAATAATTAGACATCTATTATATATTATTTTAGAAATCATTTAGAAAAATAACACTACAGTATCATAGTATATTACAGAAAATAAATATAATGTCTCTGAAAGTGCGACACAAAAGGCGATTCGTACCTTTCTCTCTCTTCTTCCATGGAAACCGCCGATCAACTTTCTGGAGTGAATTCCGTTATCCTTTGACGGTTAATTCAGTGACAATTACCTTTGATTTCATGGTAACTGCTTCTCTGCCAGTATTTATGTCGGTTTTCAAATCTCTCACCCCCTTTTCCTTGTTCTCTCTTCTTCTTTCGAAATCACCCCAACCGCTTTTTCCTTCTTTCAAATATGTCTGATACCATCCGTAACAAAATCCAGGGAATAACTTTGGGTATTGATGATGCAATTGTTGATTTACCGGTGGAACTGTGCCAATCTGCTACTCGCGAAACCCAATTCTCTCTAATTGGGAAACCGGTGAATCCTTCAAAGCAAAACATTCGATCGATGATGACTGCATTACCCCGTCATTGGGGTACTGGTGAAGAAGTCTTTGGCCGTATCCTGGAAAATAAGATAATCCAGTTCATTTTCCCCAATAAAGAATCTCTCCAATCGGTGCTTCGTCGTGGACCGTGGTCTTTCAATGACTGGATGTGCGTTCTCAGCGATGGAATCCGAATATCTCTGATGAAGATCTTCAATTCATCCCTTTTGGATTCAAATCCGTGGAATTCCTCTCCAATATCTCACATTGGACATGGTCATCGAAATCGGTATGAAATTAGGTTTGTATTTGGACACTGACTTTGCAGGTGAAGGAGGGCATTTGGTCAATTATGCCAGAGTTCGTGTCTTGTGGAACATATCTGATCCATTTCGGTTTCAAAAGCAGTTCCGATTTGGCAATGAGGTCGTGACTCTTAAGTTTCAGTATGAGAAACTGCGTAACTTCTGTTACGTTTGTGGCATCCTTTCTCACGATGTCTCAACCTGCACCCATGGCCACAATTCACCACCGGTTTCTCCTCATGATGATGTCGATGATGAAGACCATGATGATGATGGTCCACCACAAGGCCCTGCTCCACCTCCTGCCGCAACTCAAGCCGTAGAAGATCCGGCCTCTTCACAACAATCAACCAAGAAGCGTAAAGCAAATTCTGATGCTTCGACATCCACTTCCACTCCGGATACAATTCTCAATGAATTCAAGCAAGTCACAAACGATGAAGACTATCAACAACAAACCTTTTTTCTTAAAAGACAAAGGGTTGCTGCTATTGAACAAAAAACCTGGTTCTTCTTCAATCTAGTGACTACTGACAACAACAATCACGCAGAACCGGTACTCAAAACTGGTTCAATCCCCTCATGTGACGGTTCAGTGGGCCATAAGCCACCGGGTTTCCAATGAATACAACATTTTGGAACTGTCGGGGTTTACAAGGGTCCCTGGTAGTTCGACGCCTCAAGGAGATAAAGAAGATTTATACTCCGGCTTTACTCTTTCTCATGGAAACCAAAAATGAAGACAATATTGTTCGTGATGTGGCTGTCCAACTTGGTTATACCAATACTAGATGTGTTTCACCTTTGGGTTTAAGTGGGGGTTTGTCTTTGATGTGGGATGATTCTGTTTCTGTTGTAATTTCTACTTCCAATGAACGTATTATGGATTGCAAGATTAATAAATATGGTATTTTCTATTATATCTCCTTTATTTACGGAAATCCAAATCGCAGCCTTCGTAAACACTTCTGGGAATATTTACAGCGATTGCATTCATCTCGAAATGGTCCTTGGCTTGTCTGTGGAAACTTTAATGAAATTTTGAATTCAACAGAGAAAAAAGGAGGACGAGTTTGTAATCCATCTTCCTTTGTCGATTTCACCAATATGACTCAGGTATGTGGTTTAACAGATCTTCCTTTCTTTGGTAATCACATGTCATGGGTTGGCAAACGGCGGAAGTACACAGTGGAATGTAAACTGGATCGTGCAATGGCTAATAGAGAATGGTTGTCTCTCTTTCCAGCGCCATAAATCAAATACCTTGACCTCCTGGAATCTGATCACAGACCAGTTGTCACTTTTATTCGATCTCAGGTGGAAACTGGTAGACGCCTGTTCAAATTTGATCAGCGATTTTGCGATAATCCAGATTTTGAAACAGTCGTAGATAGAGGTTGGAAACCTCATGATCTGCAACTTACACTCACGCAGAGATTACGCAATTGTAGATCAAGCATCTCTCAATGGAAGAGTTCCAATCACCTCAATGCCGTTAAAAACATCGAGGAGCTTAAGGACCAAATCAATAAAGGTATGAGCGATACATACACTTCTACAGCCACCATACAGTCCTTGCGCAAACAATTGATTCTAGAGTATCAACGCAATGAACTCTTTTTGAAGCAAAAATCACGCAATCAATGGTTGAACAGTGGAGACCGTAACACACGTTTTTTCCATGCCACAACTAAAAATCGCCGAGCTCGTAATAGCATCACTTTTTTGAAGTATCAAGATCACATCATCTGTGGCAATCTTCCCATTGCTACTGAAGCAAAACGCCATTTTAACGACTTATATAAGTCTGCTCAGCCGTTAATGACCTCGGCACTAAATGTACTTCAACCAGTGGTTACAGATGAGATGAATGAATCTTTGATCCGACCAGTTTCGTCTCAGGAAGTTCAAAATGCGGTTTTTTCAATAGGTAGCACAAAAGACCCAGGGCCTGATGGGTTTACATCATTGTTTTATCAACGATATTGGTCTATTGTTCAACCTGCTTTAATCTCAGAGGTTGAATATTTTTTCAACTATGGTGTCTTGCCTACTAATTCAAATCACACCAACGATATTGGTCTATTGTTCAACCTGCTTTTAATATATAGTCTATTTTGTCGAAAAAAAGAAAAGTATATTACAGAAAATACCATTGTTTTTAAAAAAAAATAAAACTAAGAATAAACAAAAAAACCGTCATCAATGGCATTTTTGTCAACATTTTCAAACTCAGTCGGAAAAATGCGGGGATCCAATTTAACTCGAGATTGACCCAATTTTTACAAGATGATATTAATCCTTAACATCTTGATTTAAACACTAAACACTTGGATGATATACTTGGTAAAACACACACTTACCCATCCGACTGCTGGTTCGTTTCGCGCTAGGAGATTTTTAATTTACTCTAAATACTCTTTTTCGGGTAAATTTCTCAACGTATAAAGTGAAACAACTAATTTCATATTATATATTGCCTTTTTATCAATTGTCAATTTTGTTATCTAAAATACTCCTAGAGTTTTTTTATCCAATTTTATTATATATTTTTTTACTGTTTATACTTGAATTTTATATTTACAAAGTTAATCTCATGATCAAATTTCGGAAATATATAAATTTTATATTTTCAAATTCACGGTATACTATATTGATTATCATATTTAAAATTTAAAAGAGTAAGCTCATTATCAAAAAAAGCGGAAATACATGAATTCTATACAGTTCAAATAGAAAATAGAAGTGTATCTTCTTTATATCTTTACAATAAATATTTATAAAACTTATTTTCTTCGTATACAATTAACGATATCAACTATATTCATTTCCGCTAAAATACTTTATGTGATTAGAGATCGGAAATATACAAGACATATATTTTCTTCGTATTATGTATATCTAATACATTGATGTATATCTAATATCAAAAACTGTATAATTTATCATTATATTTGAAATTTAAAAGGGTAAGCTCTCTATCAAAAATCGGATATGTATGAACTGTATACAGTTCAAATGGAAGAATATTTTCTTCATATTTTTACATTAAATATTTATAATAGCTTATTTTCTTCGTATACACTTAATGATATCAACTACATTCATTCATCCTAAACTACTTTGCGTGATTATAGCTAAGACATTTTTGAAAACATTGATGTATAACTAATTTCTATAACTGTATAATTTTTTGATCAAAAATCGGAAATATAAGAACTGTATACAATTCAAATGGAAGAATATCCCACTCTGTATCAGAAGGTCTATACACGTCATATGAGAACTACCACTTCCTTCACTTTCTCCACTACTCTCTTGAGGTTCCTCTGAAGTGTTGGAGGTTGTTTCCATTTCTTTGCTCTCGGCTGAAGACGGTGAGTGATGAGATGCTTGACGGTTCCTCTGTCGTGATGATTGATCTTCTCTCGGATAATCATAATCGTAAAAGTAGTCCATTGAGTTGAGTGATTCATCTTTGGAATCCGGCGGTGATGGATACATAATAGATGGATTCTTCACCACACGTGTTTTGAACATGACGACATCCAAGGTTTTGTAGTTGGTGACCTTAACATGTTTTTTTATTTCATCATTCAATCCGAAGATGTAAACAATAACAAGAGTTTGTTCATCATTGTCGCATCCTTTGTAGATCCACTCATTTGACTTGAATTTTTGTTGTATTGATCCACGTTTATTGTCCTTTGAAAGAGCATTGCTCATAACTGGTTTTATCAAAAACACAATATAAACGATGTTATATTTTTACAAATAATTGTAATTGAAGCATCTACAAATAAGAATGACTATAATCATTATAATAACAATAATAAAGATAATAGATAAAATATTATTAAAACTTTGGAGAAAAAAATGTTTTAAAATAGTTGTTGTTTCACCTTTTCAATGTAAAATTTTATTGTACTTTTATGTTTTGTGATCGTTTGTAATATGAATAATGATTATTAATTGTTGATTTATCTTGTAATACAATTTTTACCTCAAAATATTTGATTTAAATTATTTTTTTAATATGTGTACAAACATTAAACTACAAATTTTTGAAACAGAAGGAATAGTAATTAAACGGAGTTAAACCAACTGTTAATCAAAAAGACATGTAAGTTGGAAGCTGGTGTCGGAGTTATTAGTGATACTTTTCTTTATCTTTGAGGTTTGAAGTGTTAGTGCTTCAATGCAAAATTAAAAATTCTAAAGAAATTGTATTCTCGAGATTTTCTATGCAATTTAAAAAAAAAAAAAACTAATTTTTGTTATAGTTTTTGGAATTCCTCATACATTTACTATTAATACAATAATTATTCACCAAATATTGTCCGATTAAACAAAATAAATTTTAACTTGGTGATCAATCTTTCAACTATGAAAATTTGAAAAAATGTGTAGTTTTCTCTTTTTATAAATGTATAAGTTAGAGAACTAAAATGGTGGCTTTCGGTCATTTTGGTGGTTAAGCACTTCCATTATTTTTAGAAGACTTTTAAGAAAATCTGTTGGTATTCGAAATATAAGTAGCTGAAACATTTTTAGAGTAACAAACTATCAATTGAGTTAATAATTTTCCAGCGAATTTTGGCTGTGCGGACCAAATACAATACTTCAACATGACAATAATGGTTTGTCTATATAATTGGAGTCAATTACCTACCACAATTATTAGACAACTTCATTGATTATAATAACAAATACTACTGATTAGCACATCAAAAATAATAGAGGAAATGCTAATGGCTTACTTCTCACATTCCATATAATATCACAATTCCACATCTGCTAAAGATTGGCTTTAGACATGACCAAATCAATTTCATTCTTCTTCGTTGCTTCTCTTCTACTTGTTCTTATGATGATTTCAACAACCATATCAACAATTAACACAACCGGTGGTTCGAGATATGACGAATCCGTCGAGGAAGTTGAGGCTGTGGTAAGAAGAATTCTTCAACAGAGGAGACAGTTAACCTATACTGGTCTGCAGAAGCAGCAAGTTACTAACTGTAATATTGCCGGTAATTGTATTGGAACTGCAAATTCGCAAGGTGCAACTTGCACTTACTACCAAAGATGCAAACGTGCCACGTAATAAAATTGTCCTACGTTTTTTTTTCAATTTGTTTTTTTTTTCTTTCTCAATTTGTTGATGATGTGTGTTTTGTTATAATATGATTAAAAGGAAAGAACAAATATAAGAAAGTGTAGCAGGTTGAAAAGAAAAAATGACTATATGATTTGGATGTACAATACATATGCAAATTATAATTTATAATGTTGTGGTATCTTTATTGTTATTTAAGATTATGAGTTTATCGATGTAGTATTTATACATCAGTATATAAAAAAATTCGTATCCCCTATATTTTAAAAGGGAATAATTTTTTAAAAACAACATTCATAATTAATTATATGTAATAGCCATTACACTATCCCTATAACCAAACATACTAATAACTTATTCACTTTAAAAAAATAAAAGATTCAAAAGCAATACATTTAAAAAAATCTACAATCACTTATTTATTTAAAAAATTAAAAACTCAAAAGCTCATTTGTTTTGAAAAAACAAAAAAGCAATAAATTTTTAAAAATGATATATGTTCACTCATTTAGTTTAAAAAATAAAAAACTCAAAAGGTCATTTATTTAAAAAAATGAAAAACTCAAAAGCAATACATTTATTAGAAAAACTACAATCACTCATTTATTTTAAAATATAAAAAACTCAAAAGCTCAACTCTTTTTTAAAAACGAAAAACTCAAAACCAATACATTTTTTAAGAGATACGATCAATCATTTATTTTAAAAAATAACAAATAAAGTTTTTTTTAAAAAAAAATATGACACTCATTTATTTAAAAAAAAATACAAAAATTCAACAGCTAATTTATTTTAAAAAATGAAAACTCAAAAGCAATACATTAAAAAATCTACAATCACTCATTTGTTTTAAAATAAAACCAAATACTAATTATAACTTATTTTAGAAAATAAAAACTCAACAACCATACATTTTGAAAAAATATCTACGAAGAAAGAGTATCAAACCATATTCAAAAATAAAACTACAATCACTCATTTTTAAAAAAAAAAAAACTCAAACGCTCATTTATTTAAAAAATAATTTTATTGATATTTAATATATTGATTTTTGACTATAAATGGCATATTTATAATTAAATATACAGCTTATATAAATTTTTGTATTAAATATAAATTTATAATTTATGAAACAAAATTAATCATGCGCATAGCGGGGGATATCAACTAGTATATATATATATATATATTCTATAAATATTTATCTTTCAAAGTTTTTTTTATAGTTTAATTCTTTTTTTTTCACCTATAGTCTAATTAAATTTGGATATTTTTAGTTAATATTTATGAAATCAATCTATCGATAACTGAACCTAGTGATAATATCCATTCTACGTACCCGTGCATAGTGCGAAGTAAAATTTTCTTTTTCATATTTTAAAAGTTTGGTTCATTTAATAATTAAAAAAAAAATTGTATATGATGTAATATGTGTGTTGAATGAGATAAACAAAGTATATGTACAGTGCAGTTCGACTATTTAAAATATATGTTTTGGTTATACGTTATATAGTTGAATCATTTAATATATCATTTTAAAATAAAAATAGTCTCACTTTTGGTTATAAACACCAATAAAAAAACCATTATTTAAAAATGCAAACGAAAATAAACACAAAACATAAAAAAACGCACAAAATTAATGGATTTAACCCGTGATGTGTCCAAATGGATTTTTAAATAATAGTATAGATATTTAGATTTTTAACCCGTGAAGAATAGTGATCATAAAGAGAAAATATTTTAAGAATATTTAATTTAAAATGTAAAAGGAAAATAAAAACAATACAACGGTACGGTCTATTTTAGAAAAATGTATTTTTCCTACGTTTTTCTAATGGGATCGGGTTTTGAGGCTATATATAAGGGACTTAAGTTTATTCCAAAATTAACACTTTTGATCAATAAATAAACCCTAGAGTGTATTTGTCTCAATTTTTTTCTATCTTTCTTTCTAACCTAAAGTCCCAGACGATTTCACAACACCACGAGCAATCTCACCGCATATGAAATGACAATCAAGCCAACATGCTTTGTTCAAGCATGAAAGATGGGACTGGCCCCAAGATTAAACGCAGGGAGACTATCAGAGTGTAACAGAATGGAAGCAATGCAGTCAATTCTCATTTCTGAAAGTAGTTCGTAACGCCAAAGAAGTTATGGAAATGTTTCGGCCATCATACAATACTCTGCTTCGATGGATGAAGAAGAGAAAACATCATATTTTCTAGTTTTCCATGAGATCGAGAACCCCCAACCTGTATAAACCAACCAGTCAAAGATCTTCGTGTTAAGAGACATGAACCCCAATTTGAATCGCACCATGACGAGAGCTTGAGAGGTGTCTTTGCGTGGAGTAAAGTACCTTGCCCAAGACGAGTCCTGACATACTTAACTACCCGAATGGCTGCATTCCAGTGAGTCGGGTTGGGATTGGACATAAATTGTGACAAAATGTGGATCGCATAGGAGAGTTCAGGATGAGTAACACTTAGGTAGATAAAGCGACCAACTAACATGCGGTATCATGAGGAATCATTAATTACTTCACCTTCGGCTAAGGCGAGCTTATGACTCTTTTCAAGCGGAAAAGTGACTGGTTCGACACCCAAGATTCTTGTTTCGGTAATGATATCCAAGACGTATTTGCATTGACAAAGGTATATGCATGTGGGATTACGAAATACCTCGATTCCAAGGAAGTAACGCCGAACGCCGAAATCCTTCATGTGGAAGCAAGAGTTGAGATAAATCTTGAAATCATTGATGACTTGAAGTGAATTGCCGGTAATAATAAGGTCATCCACATATATGAGAAAGTAAATACGGTGACCTGACTTGGCGTAGATGAATAATCTGTAGTCAGACAAGTTCTGTGTAAAACTGTAGTTACAAAGATCTTTATTTAATTTCAAAAACCAACACCTAGGTGGTTGACGAAGTTCTTAGAGTGACTTTCATAATCGACAGAATTTTCCCTCGTCTTTAGTGCGAAAACCAGAGGGAAACCTTATGTGAACTTCCTCATGTAAGTCATCGTGTAAGAAAACATTGTGTACATCCATTTGATGTACTTTCCAATCCAGGGATGAACTTGTTGGACAAATGTACGAACTATGATCATTTTAGCAACCAGAGCGAAAGTTTCATTGAAATCAACACCCTCTTTTTGATGATTTCCGATAGCTGAGCTTTGTACCTTTCTTATGATCCATTAGCCTTGAGTTTAACTCTGTAAACCCACTTGCACCAAGAGCATTCTTGCCCCGAGGAAGACTCTCAAGAGTCCACGTATTGTTGTTATGTAAAGAAGTCATTTCTTGTTGCATTGCATCACGCCAATAAGGGTGTAAGACAATCTCTTTGTAGTGACAAGGCTTAGTCTATGTTGCAACAACCAATGCATAATTGTTGTAAGTAGCAGAAAAACGCGGGTTAGTTGCATAACAGTCCAATGAATACGGTGATGCATAGGTGAGTGACTGTTGATGCACGACTTGTGAGACATAATAATATAACTTTTTGGAGGATTTTTAACACGATGACCTTTGCCAAGTGGTTTTGCAATATCCACCACTTGTTCAGTCAGTGTAATTGATGCAGATTGGAGCAGAGGTGGAGTTAAATCTGCATGTTCAACGATTGGTGGTTTCACAATTGCAGGTTCATGAGTGTTAATAGCAGCAGATGTATGAGTAGGAAGGACCTGTTTTGGTGCAGTGGCCACGGGATTTTGCAGTGGTTGGTGAGGAGGACCACCTTCATAAAAGTGGGCAGCAAGTGATATACAAAAAAAGAGATGATGATATATGTATGGCACAAAGGTAAGCTATTTCAGTGTGACTGAAATCTAATTCAAGAAAAATAACATCACATGAGACACTTACTTTGCCAGTTTTGATATTATAAATCCACCAAGCCTTCTGCGCAAAAGGATATCCAATGAAAATAGATTAGTGGCTGCGAGTACTGAATTTATCACCGCCTTGGCGGTGATTATGAGTGTAACAAATGCAACCAATAACTCTGATATGTTGAGTAGGTGGTTGTTAATTATATATAATCTCAAAAGGAGTTCATCCTTGTAAGAGCTTGGTCGGTGTCCGATTAATGAAATAACTGGTAGTGAGAGCGCAGTAGCGTGAAAACTGGATTGGTAAGGAAGCTTGAAAGCAGAGTGCTCGAGCGACATTAAGTATATGTCGATGCTTTCTTTCAACGCGACTATTGTGTTGCAGGATACCAACAATTCCATTTTCTTCAAAGTAAGACTTCAAAGAGATGAATTCAGACCCATTATCACTATGACCAATCTTTACGGTTTTCAGAAACTGTCTTTGAAAAAGTTGAAGAAGAATTTTTAAAGATGTTGCGGTGCGTGTTGTTTAGACGGTAATATATATCCGAACTGCTCGTGAGAAATCATCAACGATCGTGAGAAAATATCTTGAACCACATAAAACAGGAGTCCGATAGGGTCCCCATAAGTCGCAATGAATCAATCCAAAAGCAAAACTTGATATAGTTGTACTTAGTGGAAAAGAGTCGCGAGAATGTTTTGCACGAATACAAGTATCACAAGTATTTGAATCAAAAGAAGGGCGATTAAAATCTAGTAGTCTAACAAATCTAAGGTTTGAGATGAAGGATGTCCAAAGCGTTGGTGCCAAAGAACCGAAGAATCACTGAAAACGCTGACGACATTTCTAACACCCTCTATTTGCCTCGGAAAATACAATCCATTGTACACCTTACCCTCTCCAGTTAGCATCATCATAATGATCCTAAATCACACAAGTTCGATAAGTGATTTTCCAAAACACATCCTCTATCACGTGTTAACTGAGATACAAAAATAAGGTGGCATCGAAGGCATCGACATAGTATACACATCGAAGAGTCAAAGAAGAATCTATAGGTACAATTCCCATTTTTTGCGAAGTAGTGAAGCTACCACCATGCATGAAGTTTGTAACAGGAGCCATTTCACATACATCGTGCAAGTAATCAAGAGAGTAGGTCATGTGATTTGTAGCACCGATATCAAAGATCCAAGATTCAAGGAGATATGTACCCGAAGAGTGGTCATTTGTGTTGGTAGTTTGTTCATCTAACAAATGAACAAGTGTTTTACATTGTTCATTTGTTAGTCCAGTAAGTCCAAGCTGATCAACATATGTTAAAGAAAGGCTGGAGCTTTGAGTTGAGACAGGCACATGATAAACCATTGCACGGGGTTGGTCGCTGGATTTTGCATGAGACGGATTGGAAGAAGCGCGAGAAAGAGAACCCGATTGTTGGGAGTTGGGATGATTTCTAGGACCCGATTTCCTTGGTTGTTTGTCTTCAGACCGAGGTGGATAACCAATTAATTTGTAGTAGCTGTCGGCAACATGGCCTTGTCTGCCCCAATGAGAACAAACAGGGAGACCCGTTCTGTTTTTATTTGGCTGAAACAATGTAGAGGCTTGGACGGCGAAACTGACACCTTCTGCTTTCTCATCATTAAGATGAACAAGAGCTTTTGATTTTCATCCTGGATTAGTGTGTTGTAGGTTTCCTCTAGAGATGGAAGAGGTACCCAAGACAACAAAGCAGATTTCACAGCACCAAATATTGTTTCATCAAGACACATGAGGAATTGATGTAGTTTATCCTCTTCGTGTTCCTTACGAACCCCATCCATGGTTTTTTGCTTGTTGGTAATCTTCCATACTGCACCAGAGTTGACTCAGCTTGATGTACTAAGTTTCGATTGGAAGTCCTTTTCGACGGCAAGTAGCTAATTCGGTTTTTAAACATTGAACCCTTTGTACATTTTCGAGCCTGAAATATTTTTGATTATGAGTCTAAAGCTCATGAGCATCATCGAGGTGAAACAAAGTAGTAGATAGATGATCATCAATCATGAGTTTCATCCATGAAACAATAAGAGCATTGTTCGCAATCCAATCTTCATAATCCGGAGATGTTGCAGTGGGTTGTGGGATTGTACCATCAACAAAACCAAATTTCTTGCGTTCTTTCAATGCAAGACGAAATTTTGTTGCTCATTTATCGTAGTTAGGATACTTGAGTAGTGGTTTTGAGAAAAGAATTCCAAGAATTTCACCGGAAGTGAGATCGTAGAGAAATCATACAATGAGTTGTGTTTATCATTGTGAAGAACAAAAGAAACGAGATTTGGAAAGAAAAAAAAATATTTGTCTTGAGCGGCAACCTATTTTGAAGTGTTAGGTTGATGGCTTTCATACCATACTATGTAAAAATCATTAGAAGTGTAAAATAGGTTTTCTCATTAACTAGATTTTGGATCCGCGCTACGCGCGGATTTTTTATATGCCTTTATATTCATTTATTAAAAATTTTAATTTCTATTTTTTTAAACCCTTAACTTATTGAATATAGTAGTTAGTCTTCGAAAATTTTCTCCATAAAAAACTTAATTCAAGAAATTATAATAGTATATATTTTAAATCTGGGAAAACGCATAAGTGATGTTTTAACCACTTAACTAATATTATTTCTTTGTAGAATCTATATATGATATGCAAAATTGTTAAACTTTTCATAATTTAGTAGTTATCTATAATGTGCACTTTTTTAATTAATAATCTACAATCATATCCCTATTAAGTAAATAAAATCATCGAAAGAGAATTCTAAGACATCGGCTGCTAGCGATAGCGATTTTCTGTTTTTCATTCCACAGTCGTTGCGACCAATCGCTATGTTGTTCGTTTTGCAGTCGCCAACAATTGATTATTTAAATTTTATAATTTATTAATTTATTATAATTATTTATTTTATTTTACTTAGTTAATTTACTTAATTTACATAATTTATTTAATTTATTGTTTTCATTTTATTCTTTTTAAAAATAAAAGATATTAAATTATTTTTATTTATTTTTTAATTAAATTTGAATTATGTTATTTATTGGATTTATTTACTTTTATGCTAATTTGTTTCAACTTATTTTATCTTAAGTCTTGAAAATAATGTTTAATATTTTAAATTACTTAATTTATTAAATTATATAACTTATTTCATTTATATAGTTTATTTCAGTTTAATTTATTTTATTTTAGTTTTTAGAAATATTTTTACATTAATTTTAATTTTCTAAAAATTATATAATAGATCGAATTTACTTATTAGAATTATAAAAGATATACATCTAAACGAATATATATATATATATATATA
>OVBE01011758.1:0-13910 GCA_900406425.1 Iberis pinnata
ATTACATCATATATTAAATAAAAAACAAACACAAAAGGGAACTTCTAAAAATTAAATAAACCAAAATTTTAAAACAAATTTTTAATAGAATTTATACCAACTAAAAAATATATATTATTCCGCGCTATCTAGTATAATTCTAAATCTAAACTCATCAAAAAATTTAGTGAGATCAAATATTAATTAAAAAAATCTGATCAATAATATATATAGTATTAAAAAAATAATAATAATCAATAATAAAGTGGGGTCACCTCCACTAACCTACGTCCACCTCTGCATAATGGCAACACGTTACAATGCTGAAGGAGAGTTAAAATTATTGGTTAAGTGGCTTGTTGGTAATGATATTGAGGAGACTTGGATTTTGTCAAAGAGAATCATTAAGGAGCTTTCAAAGTTCAAGCTTGCCTTCGATGGAGAGTATATTGATATGCTTCAAAAGCCTCCATAGGCAAGAAGAACAACGAGAGTGCTGATGTAACTGAGGAATTGCAAACGAAAAGGAAAGTGAAGTATATTATTAAGCTTATTTTTCATGTTTTTTCTCTTGTTTTTTTAGGCATGACAAGTTGTACCAGATATGAGTGTGATTGAGAGGAAACATCAGTGTAATTTCTTTTAATTATAAAGAAATAATTCGGTTTACTTTTAGAGAGAGTTCATAACTCCAATCCCACTCTTCTCTTTCTCTAGATAGCTTATGTTGTCTCTTACAAACATGGTTAAGGGTAACTTAATCTCTCCTTCAGAATTCTATGGCCTCCCTTCCCTAAAAGTCTTAGGCTTTTAGCATTGTAATCTTGCTTTCATAATTGTTAATTGAACATCCTTTAACATAACTATAAAAACAATCGGATATAAAGAAAAACAAGTAACAAAGATCAAATGGTCTAGTGGTTGTACCATCTATGTTGTCTTGTTACCATACTAGAGATCGAACTTTACCACTAGTATGCGGTTGCATTAATTTTACGTGACAAAAAATAAACAGGTTTTTGTTAGATTGGTTGTTAAGTCTGATGCTAATAATCCGCTCAAATTCGTGGACCTAAATCGGGCGTGTAATGTCAGACTGGAGGAGAATTGTTTCAGTTTGTTTTAAGTTGGTCCAATTTTAGTTCTTCAAATCGGTTTAGTGGTTAATTTGTTATAATTAACATTCTGTTGTAAAAATTATGTTATTATAAAACAGTCATGAGTGTTCATTTTTAGATTGATGAGCTAGAGATAGGCTCGGATTCATGTTGTTTTGTATTCTAAATTCTAAGAGTTTATGAATTGCCTAGCCAAGCCCCAGAGACGTAGTAATCTCGGTGAACTATGGGTAATCAATTTCTATGTCGTCTTCTTCCTTTTGTTACTCAGTTTTCATTCTCTGTTTCACACTTTTGATTACAAGAATCTGAATATGTGTGACATCAAAAATTCGTGTGATCAGTCTGTTAAAGGAGTTGAGGATTAAACCTCTACAAGTGGTATCAGAGCCATTGTTATAGAAGATCCATGGCTGTGAATGCAAGAATTGAGGTGGAGAGATTTGATGGATCCGACGATTTCTCTCTATGGAAAAAAGGATGTTTGCGCATCTATCTGTTCTTGGTTTGAAGGATGTACTTCTGGATTCAACAATGAAGAAGCCTACAATCAAGAAAGATGAAGATCAGGATTCGTATAAAGAAAGATTGGAGAAGTCTGAAGTAGAAAGGTCAGAAAGATCAGAGAAGGCAATGAATCTAATTGTTCTGAATGTTGGAGATCACGTTCTAAGGAAATTCGAGCACTATACCTTAGCGTCTAAAATTTGGTCAGCTATGGAAAGGTTGTACTTATCCAAATCTCCTCCCAATTGTATATTCTTCAACATAAGTTCTATACATTCAAGATAACTGATTCCAAAAATATTGATCAAAATGTTGATGACTTCTTGAAGCTTGTCTCGAATCTGACAAGTGTAAATGTGTCTATCTCTGAAGAACTACATGTCATACTTCTGTTGAATTATTTACCATCACAGTACAATTACCTAAAGGAAACACTCAAATATGATAGAGAATCATTGACAATTGAGGAAGTCACAAGAGCTGCAAAGTCAAAAGAGATGGAGCTGAAAGAGTCAAATGATCAAGCATTAATCAAGGAAATGGCGAAGGCTATTTTGCTCGTGGTAGACCATAGAAAAGGGAAGAACCAGGCGATAAGCTTAAGAAAAGTAAGTCAACGTTGGGCACTAGAGTCACCTGCTGGTTTTGCAAAAAGAAAGGTCATGTCAAAAAGGACTGTTATGCAAGAAAGAAGAAATATGGGGATGAAGATGAATATGCAGAAGCTGATGTGGTTTTAGATGCAAGTCAGGACAGTGACGCATTGACAGTATAAAAAAACTAGCATAGAAACAAATGGATTCTTGATTCAAGTTGCTCGTATCACATGACATCTAGAAGGGACTAGTTTAATACCTTTCAAGAAGTAAATTCAGGACAAGTAATTCTAGGTGATGATTATACAGTAGATGTTGAAGGATCAGGAACAATCAACATTAATGTTAAAGGTGGAACAATTAAGAAATTGACAAATGTAAGATATGTACCAAAGCTTAAAAGAAACTTAATCTGTATTGGGACTCTTGATCTATTGGGATTCAATCATTCAGAAGGAAATGGGAAACCATGTATTACAAGCATGAAAAGCTAGGCTTACAATGGACTCTGAATGATTCACTCTACCTATTAGATGGTGAGACTGTAACTGGTCAGCTGAATAGTGTAATGACCAAAACCAAAAAGGAGATGAGACAGCACTGTGGCACCAACGCCTATGACATTTGGGAATGAAAGGACTAAACATTCTGGTTAAGAAAGGTTTAATGGACAAAAGAAGAATAAGCACATCAGACTTCTGTGAAAACTACGTCATGGAGAAATATAAGAAGATAAGCTTTCATGAAGGTAAACATGACTCTAAAGATGTTCTTACCTACATTCATGCATATTTATGGGGTTCACCACATGTAACTCCAAGTTTATCACATAAGCAATATTTTCTGTTTATAATAAATGACTATACTAGAAAGGTTTTGGTCTCGTTTCTGCAAAGTACGAATGAAGCCTTTACAAAATTATGTGATTGGAAAAAGATGGCAGAGAACCAATTAGGAAAGAAAGTTAAGTTTCTGAGAACAAACAACGACTTAGAATTCTGCAATACTGAATTTGATAATTTCTGCAAAGATCAAGGCATTAAAAGACACAAGACTTGCTCATACACTCCACAACAAAATGGAGTGGCTCAGCGTATGAACAAAACTATTATGGAGAAAGTCAAGTGTATTTTCAATGAATCTGGACTAGGAGAATAGTTTTGGGCTGAAGCAGTTGCTATCTCTGTGTACCTAATTAATAGAAGTCATGCATCTGCAATAGACAATGAAGTACCAGAAGATATTTGGTTAGGAAAAAAACCAAGCTACAAACATCTCAAAAGAGGATCAGTGGTATACATCCACAAGGATCAAGGAAAATTGAAGCTAAGAGCTTTGAAAGGGATTTTCATTAGATATCCAGCTGGCACTAAAGGTTACAAGGTATGGTTGTGTGAAGAGGAAAGATGTGTAGTCAGCAGGAATGTTCTATTTACTAAAGATAAAGTCTTCAAATACTTGACACTACGAAATTCAAAAAGGAACCTGAAGTAACATATGTGCAAGAACGTACATAAATTGTTCTGGACATTAGAAAGGATGGTGAATTTTCAAAGAATGAGGATTCAGGTGGAGAAATTCAAGTGAATTTTGATAAATTGGAGGATGGTGGCCCAGGACATGAAAACGAAGAAATGAGCTATCAATTGGCAAGAGACAGACCAAGAAGAAACATAATACCTCCAGTAAGATTCTTTGACTATGAGGTATCATATTTTGCTCTCATTGTTGCTGATGGTATAAACTCAGAAGAACCCAAGGACTATTACTCAGCAATGTCAAGTCCTGAATCAGGGTTATGGCACCAAGTTATGAAGGAAGAAATGGATTCTCTTGACAAGAACAAAATATGGAAGATTGTACCAAAACCAAAGAAAAGAAGAACCATGGGTTGTAAGTGGGTATTCAAAGTTAATCCCGGGATACCAAGGGTGGAAAATTAAGGTATAAAGCAAGATTGGTGGCTAAAGGTTACTTGCAAAAGGAGGGAATTGACTATCAGGAAGTGTTTTCACCAGTGGTTAAACACGTATCAATTCGTTTAATGCTCTCTATTGTGGTAAATCTTGATCTAGAAATGGAACAATTAGATGTCAAAACAGCATTTCTACATGGCAGTATAGATGACGAGATATTCATGGAACAATCAGGTGGCTTTAAGATAAAAGGAAAAGAGAATCATGTTTGTCTTCTCCAAAGATCTCTGTATGAGCTTAAACAAGCTCCTAGACAATAGAACAAGTGCTTTGACAGTTTCATGGTTGATCTTGGGTTCATCATAAGTGAATTTGATCAATGTGTGTATTACAGAGAATCTGCAAAAGGGAACTTCATTTATTTGCTGCTATATGTGGATGATATGTTGTTGGCATCAAGAGATATGAATGAGATAGTAAAGGTGAAGAAGCTGTTAAATGGCAGGTTTGAAATGAAAGACATAGGTCCTGCTAAAAGGATTTTATGAATGGATATAACCAATAACATAAAAGTTGGTATTCTCACTTTGTCTCAAACAGATTATATCAAGAAGGTGTTAAAGGTGCTCAAGATGGAGAATTCCAAGATTGTGGCTACACCAATTGGTTCTCATTTCAGGTTATTGGCTATAAAGGACTCGGAACAAGAGACTGAAATGGAGAATGTTCTATATGCAAATGCAATTGGAAGTATCATGTATGCTCTGATAGGGACATGGTGTGACTTAAGCTATGTTATTGGTTTGGTGAGTAGATACATGAGTAAACCAGGATTGATGCATTGGTCAGCAGTAAAGTGGGTGTTGAGGTACTTAAAAGGAACACATGACTGAGAGATGGTATTCAAGAAAAGTGAAAGGTTCAAGGTAGAAGGCTTTTGTGATTATGATTTGGCATCTTATTTGGACAAGAGAAGATCGATTTCTGGATGTGTTTAAAGCAGGTGGAAACACCATCAATTGGAAATCAGGTCTGCAGCCAATGGTAGCTCTCTCCACCACTGAGGCTGATTATATGGCTTTGGTTGAGGCAGTTAAAGAAGCTACTTGGTTGAAAGGGATCACTGAAGAATTGAGTTTCAAGCAGGATTTGATTGAAGTTTGGTGTGATTCTCGGAGTGCAATTTGTCTAGCAAAAAAATAATGTTCATCATGAAAGGATACAAAACATATTAGCAGAAAGTTCCACTTCATTAGAGATATAATAGCTCAAGGAGATGTGAAGGTTTCTAAGATTCCAACTTCTATAAATCCGACTGATATACTAACAAAATGTGTTCCTGTAAACAAGTTTGAGGAAGCTCTAAGGGTTCTTGGAGTGTCTAAGCATCACTGATGTCTTAGGAGCTGTCTGGCTAGTGTTGTTTCTCATTCATGGATGTGCAACAGTTTGATGTAATGTTTTGAGCCTGATGTTTAGCAAGGTGGAGATTGTTAAATCTGATGCTAATAATCAGCTCAAATTCGTGGACCTAAACCGGACGTGTAATGTCAGATTGGAGGAGAATTGTTTCGGTTTGTTTTAAGCTGGTTCAATTCTAGTTTCTCAAATCGGTTTAGTGGTTAATTTATTATAACCAACATTTTGTTGTAACAAACTTCTGTTATTATAAATCAAAGTCATGAGTGTTCATTCTCAGATTAATGAGCTAGAGAGAGAGGTTCGAATTCATGTTGTTTTGTATTCTGAATTCTAAGAGTTAGTGAATCGCCTAACCAGATCTCAGAGACGTAGCCATCTCGGTGAACTCTGGGTAATCAATTGTTGTGTCGTCTTCTTCCTTTTGTTACTATGTTTCACACTTTTGATTACAAGAATCTGAATCTGTGTGATATCAAGAATTCGTGTGATGGAGTTGAGGATTAAACCTCTACATTGGTGAATCCAAAGTACTAATCATAATATTTAAATATATAACGGTGTGATATGTATATTAAACGTAAGCTCCATAAGGATCGAATAAAAGTGTTTTCATTCTTACACATAGAGTTACATACATTTGAATTTCTTCACCTCCTCTGCAACAATATCAAATATCTGGCCAGTCTATTGGCTAAACTCTGTATATGTACATTATGATGCTGATAAAAGCACACTTTGGGTTTCTGCTTTTATCATTCCTATTATAAACCAAAGCCACAACTTTGTGTTAGATCTCTATGTTTTTGTGAATCGAATGCTAAAGGTTAATACTTGTAAAGTACCTTCGAGGTATCTACGGATGTAGTTGAAGTTGAAGAGGTCTCAATGACAGCCTCCGAGATTCTAGCTTCTGACTTCTCATTTGAGTAACTAAAATCAAAAACACAAGAAAACGATAAGTTTAGAGACTGGTCGTTTTGACAACATCTGGAGACATAAGAGTTAGTTTGATACTCACGTCGAAAGTATAGTGACCCAAATAAGCTCGACGCAATCAACCCAGAGAAGTCGTTGTTCAACAGGGACCAAACCGTATGTGATCAAATGAGCAAATGGCCAAAGCTTCCACCCTGCCTGCACATGAAACAGAATATTGTTCAGTGATGAGTGAATGTTGAATCTACAATGGAAGAAAGGCTTCTTACTGTTAGCATAGGCGAGAAGGTAGCTTTTAGTTCTTTGAAGATGTTAAGAGGAGATTCAAGACGCAATAACCCAAGAACCGTGAAGTAAATACTGTTCCATATAGCCGACCATACAGTTTGATCAAAGGCGACTTTGGCAGGAACCACCCACCAATCTTGAAAAGGGAAAAGCTCCTCACAGAACTGGTAATAGAAATGAGACAAAGAGCCATGGAGAGTGAAACCTACTAGTCCTGATCTCAAGGTTCTTGCTCGATCGATTTCAAACAGTGGTTTGCCTTCATAACACTGAAGACAAAGATTGTTTAAAGCTATCAAACAAAACCAGCAGAGTAGAGAGAGAAGAAAACAAAAGCAAAAAACCTGAGCAATCCAGTCTCCTACAGAATAGACAACTCCACTTATGACCATTTTGGCAAGAACAGGGTTTTGCTTTAATGCTTCTTCGTAAGCAATCCAGTTATGTTGAGGAGCATATCTTAGTATTTCATAAAGTGTCCATCCCTGAGATTGCAAACACAGAGCAACATTTAATAGAATCTGAAAAACCCTCAACAATTCAGAGCAGAAAATGTACTTACCTGCCAATAATCATGATCGATTGTGAGCAATTTGGTGATTGCGTAAGTACCAGCGGCTAAAACGATTGTGGCGTTGATTGTTCGGTCGATCGCTTTTTTCATCTCTTCGCTCTCATTACTCCTCTCTTCTCCCAAATCACCTGCTGAAGAAGAAAACCCTTCCAACGAAAGCTGACCTTCGCTCGTCGCATTACCGAACCCTGTCACCACCGATTGGTTCTCATCCCTCTCCGTCTCAGTGCTCATAACAGCCATCAAACCTTCATCGTCGTCCGCCCGTTCTTTACTCTGCACCGTAACTACATCAATTTCATCGTGGATCAACGCGTACGAAACTCGATTTCTGGGTTTGTTTCTCGTGAAAATCTGGGTACGAGAGGGTTTAAGAGATGATTTGGAGAGAGATGGAAAGCTACTTGGAGAGATTGAGGTGTGAAGTGAAGCAGTAGCCATGGAGGAACCGAGTTAGTCAGTTCCGAGTTGCCTCGGGGATAACTCAGAGTCAGACTCGCTCGATTTCTTCGAGTTGAACTGTAACGCTTTTTATATTTTATGACGAATTTTGTGAGTCATAAAGAGGCCCACGTATGCTGAATTAAATCTAACGGCTGTGATTGATTTTATGACTTGTGGCTATGTTTGACTTAGACGTTGAACGTCTCCGATCAGAAGTCCGTGTGAGCCAGAATTAATCAAAAGAATCTTCGGATGAGCAAAAGAATACTGTCCACAGGTATTCATATAAGATTCTTCACATATGATAATTTTTTTTTTTTGTTAAAAATGCTGAAAATATTTATGATAATATATTAATCAATTAGAAAGATGGGTGTCGAATTTTTATCTTCCACATACTTTAAATTTAATGGTAGCCGAGTATCTGATTAGTGTCAAAGAATAAAGACATAACAGAAAGATTCAATCGGTCATGTTCTACTCCCTCAAGTTCTTTGATATTTTAAAAATTTTAAACATATTAAAAATATTTTGATCATTCAATATTTTTATTTAATAAATTATACATTTTTAATATAAATTGACCAATAAAAATTAAAGAATTTAAATATTTTTATTTAATATTTATGAAATTTATGAAATATGTATGAAAAACTGAAAAAATCAATTATTCTGATATAAAACAATGCTTAAAAAATCAATCATATTGATACGAAGAGAATATAATTTATAATTTGATATTATCAATATGAAAACTAATTTCATAACTTTTATCAAAAAATTTGAAACTGTCTTGGAACCCTAAAAGCAAACCTTCTAATGCTTTTGTAAAGATCAATACACTATATTTATGGGTTAATTGGTCATACATATCTTTATAAAATTAAGTGGATATACATTTTTTTTTTCTTAGCATTTGACCACATGTTCTTTTTTTCTCTCTCTTTCATACTAAGAGCATTATTATTGGTGGGACAAAATATGGAGTCCTTAGAATATTTTATTAATATAAGTGTTTAGGACAAATGTTTAGGACTTTTGTTAAAAAGTATGATTATTGGTGGAATTTTTTTAAAAGTTTTTTAGGTGAATTTTTTTTTTTTTTTAAATGAATTCTCTTTGAAAATGACTCATTAATTATATATTTCATCTTGTTAATGAATTCTAGAACATTTTTCTTTTAAGAACGGAAGAAGAATTCAAAAGATAAATCTTTTGACTTCTTAGTTCACTTACATAGTAAGTAGCAGGAATGGAAACCACTAGACTTGTTCTTCATCTTTAAAACATATTTGTGTTTAAGCTTTTGACAACATTTAAATCCCTTTTGATATGAAACTTACAAAGCCAAACTGATTCTCATGTATTCACTTAAGAACCAAATCTCTTTTCTTTAAAACCAATGTGTGTCGTTTTAGAGTACTATTAAAATACTCTCTTGATGCTTTCTTCTCTTTCTCCAATATCTTCCTTTCTTCTTCTGGATCCACCTTGATAAGTTTCAAAATAAGATGAGAAGGGGATGGTAGTTGTTACTTTAGAACGAGAAAGACGACGAGCACGTAAGTTAATCTCAAGTTGTTGTTGTTCAGCCCAAGCTGCAATAGCCATGTCTCCTCTTTAATCAAATGCTTTACGTTTTTTCATTATCCATTCCATCCAAGCTTGTGATGCCTTCATTGGATTCACTCTATTATCCATATCATATTGTCTTTACTCTTTTCTTTTCCGAATCCATAAGGAGTTCATATGCAGCTTGAATCTTGATGAATCTTGATTCTGCTGTTTCTCCTTCTTCAAGTGTTCCTTTTCCATCATAAACTATATATAGAGAGAGACAAACAATCATGGCTAAACTTCATAAGAACCAATTTCATTTAACTCTCAAGATTCAGAAAAAATACCATCAGGATGATAAAACTTAGCTAATCTTCGATAAGCCACTTTGATTTGTTCTTCCTCTGCATCTCCATCCAACTCTATAACTCACAACAACCATAAATCAAACAACAAGATCTTGATATACTCAACACAACAACAATCAAAACGTTACCTAGAGTATCGTAAGGAGATTTCTCTTCACTCCAATTCGATGCCCCAATTAGAGTCTTCCTTTGATTCAAACGAAACCAAACATTCGAATCTTTCGACCTAATTTGAAACCAAGACCGAGATTGAAGCTTTCAGTCTCTACAACGCATTGAAACTGCTAACATTTACAGAAAAACTCCTATGAGCATATTTAACAAATCATTTGCATCTTTTCAACCTCAATTGTCTCCTATTCAAGTTTATGACTGAATCTACAGAACAATACTAACTCATTTCATTGACTAATTCAATTCCTTAGTAAACATAGCTTAAAAGCAAATCAGAGGTACAAAAATCTGAAATCAGAGACAAAGAAATCAAAGAAATCAGAGGTTCAATGACTCAAGCAATATCACAAACACTTAGAAGACATCAAAAGCAACTCATTAGCCAACGCATAAAAGTAAAGAAGTGATGATGAAATTCTTACTTCTTTTTCTCGATCGAAGGCAGATCGGTTTTATAGAATTGTGAAGAATCATCCGATCATCTCGATCAAAGAATCATCTCGACAGAATTGTGCAGAATCATCTCGATCGAAGATTGTGGAGAATCATCCGATCAGAAAAAGAAAGATAGAACATCCGATTGATCGAAGATTGTGCATCTGCGAGCCTTTCATCTTCGTCGGAGAAAATTTATAACAGGTGGCAAAAGAGGGACCAATTTAGGTCGACCTTAATTAAGAGTCGTCCCATTCAAAATTTTTTATTATTGATTTAATTTTGGGTATTAAAGGCCCAAGGACCATGTTTAGAGACATGGATAAACATGGCCTAAGTTCTCTTCTTTTTCTCTCTCACTACTTTTTTGTTTCCTAAATTCCATCATTTTTCATTTTTTAGCAATAAAAACGTGTAAAAAAATAATATAATCACAAAAATTACATAAAAAGAACATAATTTTTTATGAATCTAACATGACTAAAATTATTTAAACATATATATTTTTTTAAATAGTGAATAGTGATGGTTAATAAAATATAAACCCAGGAATAGTCGAACTACTGAACGTAATAGTCGGACTACTAAAAAAATATATAAACCCAAAATCCCAAAATAGAAACCCAAAACTCAAAAATATAAACTTAAAACCCCAAAATATAAACCAAAAACCCAAAATAAAAAACTCAAAAAACCAAAATATAAACCCAAAACCCCAAAATATAAATCTAAAACCACAAAATATAAACCCAAAACAAAACCCTAAATCCAAAATATAAACTAAAACCCAAAATAAAAACCTTAAACCCAAAATATAAACTCCAAATCCAAAATATAAATTCTAACTCCAAAATATAAACTCTAACCCCAAAACATAAACTCTAAACCTAAAATATAAATTCCAGTAGTTTGTATATCTAAAATAATTAGTATACTAACGAGAGAAAGTGAAAAAAGAAAACAAATGAGAAAGAAGAGGAGAAAAAAGGAAAGAAAAAGGATAAAACTGTTTTTTCCATGATTTTATCCATAATCAATTTATAAAATGTTTAGGTGTGAGATTCTACTAGGCGGAAACGAGTCTTGGCAATAACCACCATGATCAAGTGAGAAGATTTAACAATTTGATCCCGAGACGATAATAAATAATTATTATATTTCACTCTTAACATCCGACCTTAGCTCAGTTGGTAGAGCGGAAGACTGTAGTCTGTGACAGAAAATCTTTAGGTCGCTGGTTCGATTCCGGCAGGTCGGAAGTTTTTTTTAATTTACCACATTTTCCAGGGTTTGGGCATGATGCGATAAAACCTTTAATTTGGCCCAGCTAAGTCGAACTCATTTCTATGGCTTATTAACTAATTAATCCCAAACAAATAATCTCCCTAGCCCATTATCATTTAAAGTGGTGGAACGAACTGATTAACTAGTCCCACCTTCGGAAATTGTACGATTCATCTCGAACTAACGTTATGTTTTGTTAGTGTTTTTTTCGTATTAAAATTTTAAATTGTTAGTGGATTTTTCATATTAATGTAAGATTAATTTTGGAATCACATATGTATATAATAAAGTGTAGGGTTATTATTTAATAAGTCAAATATTATGTTATTATTTTGTAATAAAGTAAAGATTTGAGGTATAAGTGTTATGAAATAATTAATTGTGGATACCTTTGACAATTACTAGTTTGATGAGGGGCCGAATTAAAAATTGATTTTCTATAAATAGAGGGTTATGGTCCCCAAAACAACCCTAGCCGAAAATACAGAAACTCTCTGCATCCCATCACCAGAGATCAAAAGTCACATAGGGTTTGCTTTGGAAGATCCATTCCCTAATTCAGAAACCAAAAACATGGATTCATCTGGTACGCTTCCGCTTCTGTCTTTAATCATAAGAAACTGATATGGATTAAGGCTATGGATTTATAAAATTCCAACAATTGGCATCAGAGCCACCGTATTCAGTTTCTTTTGATAATCAGTTTTTATTAAAAGAATTTTTCAGATTTTTTGAATTTATATAAATAAATTCGGATTTAATTTTGGTAAAAATATCAGATTGTTAAATCTGATTTTTTTTTCTTAAAGTCTATGCTTGAAATGTATTATGGATCTGTGGTTATGCATGTTTGGATCAAGTTTTCATCAAGTTATTATTCAGATTTTATAAAGTAATGTTTGAATCTGTTTTAGAGTAAAATTTCTAGAAAATTTGATCTAAAGTGCATATATGTCTGTTAATAAAAACTTATGGAAATTTTTTTGAATAAAGTTTAAAAAAAAACAGCCATGACGGCTGCTCTTTTAAATAATTTAGGGTTCATCATGCGAAGATGCTAGGAAGAAAAGAGAATTTGGGTATTTTTTAAGAACTAATTGTAGAATTGGTCACTTTTTGTTTCTCTAATTAAAGGTTTACTCTTCATGATACCTATCTACTTCTTCTCCTTTTGCGATTTCAAATCGGAGTTTTTTTATTTTACTCTCCAGTCCGCGGTTTTGATTGTTTGTACGAATTAGGTGTTTAGGGTTCTTATTACATGGTTTGCTTTCTTTTAGATTTCTCTAAAGATTGTTCTTATGGTTTTTATTGTGCGAATTGAGTGTCTACGGTTTTTGTTGTTCTATAGATTGTTGTTCTTATTATTTTGATTGTTTGTGCGAGTTGGATGTTTACGATTTTGATTGTTCATGGTTTTATAGGTTTTTCAATTGTTTCATTTGGGTTTTTATGTTTCTTATAAGCTTGTTTTTATTTTTTTATTGTTAATATAGATTGGTCTTATTAGATTCGGTTCTTCTCAATTGTTTCATGCTAATGATTAACAAGAAAATTGATTTGATTTAAGTTAGAGTTTTCTTTAAGGTATTAGTAACGAGAACAAGTTGTGATTTATGTTTTTAGTTATCTGAATATATTTCTTCATTCATAGTAATCAATCATGTGAATATATTGCATGCACGTGCATATACTTTATACATGTGAATTGAATTAAAACATATGAACGTATATGCAGTCATGTGAATGTTGTTTGTTTATGGTTGATCATGTGTTTGAATTCATGTCCTGTTTAGATTGTGATGTAGAGAAACGCATTAAGGTGTTCGGAGTCATGTGAATGTTGTTTGTTTCTTGCAATGTAATAGGTAAGACCGAAGATTGGTGACAAGGAAGTCATGAAGAAAAAGGGTAACGCTAAAGGTGTTAAACCAAAAGAACCAATTATATCTTATGTCAGACGATCAACCATAAACAAGAAGTCACAAGAGGAGCAAAAAAAAAAATAGAGAATCCAGAAGAGGAGCTAACAATTGAAGTTGATGTTGGTATGTAACTGTATCCGAATTGTTTATATATTTTTATGAGATTATGTCATTAGTGGTTACATTTTTAACGTTCAATATTTTTAGATATGGTGAACAAAGACGATTAGTTTGACTCTAAACTAAGGGCAGTCGTAATTCGATTTTGTAAGAGGTATCACGACCCATAAAAGGTACAAGTCTTTTAACTACAAGATATAGTAGTTAAACACAACATCAATTCGTTAACTTATATTGTATTCACTGTATACATCTAAAATACATGTT
>OVBE01011759.1:0-13910 GCA_900406425.1 Iberis pinnata
GAACTCATGCTGATCTTGTTTCATCAGAAAATGGTTACTTCTTTCTATAAATTTCTCAATCGAAAATATAATAATTCAGTCACCTTTAGTATTTTGCATTTTTGTGGATGAAATACTGTTTTACATGTTTACAATTATAATTTTACCTTTTTTTCTTCTCATGAAGTCTCCATTTCATAAACTAAACCATTACAATAGCATAAGCGTGGTCGTATTCAAAAAAAAAAAAATTATAAACGTCGTATACGACAAACGCAATATGATTAATATAAATGTAACAAGTAGAAAAACACATAAAAACGAAAAAATTGATAGGTTGATTAAACTTTTGGATATGTACGTCTTCTAAAACTAAAATCATAGTCAATTCCAATATTCTTATCAAAAGAGAGAATGTTTTTTTTTAATGATGACAAAGACCAAAGATCTGAACCTTTTGAATTTAGTAATGCATAAGAAAATAACAAATTATTTACAACTGGTGACCAAAAGCTTGTTGGACCTACGATAATACCGTACCAGAGATAGTAAAAACCTTTAGCTACAATGACTACACTGGTCACAACCCCTTGTAAATCTAAGTCTGATTTCTATGACTTGGACGGACATGATATTCCCAAACTTAAATAACTCAGTACCCATACCGGTTACTGGTAGCAATGCCTTCATTTTTCCAGAGACTGAAACCTCTTGAGACTTCTTGGACATAAAGGAATGATGGAGAAGCCGATATAGTCTGGAAAACAAGATCTTACCCTAAGAATCACAATCTATAAGCTAAGACGGAGATTTATTTGGTCACTGGTCTCCAACCGGATCAGCAAGGATTCACGCCGAGCAAGGAAGTCGACGAGGCCGAAGAGAGTTGGTGAGTTTTACAGGAGGTGAAGGGGCTTTACGGGGAGGGAAATGTTCTCGTATGCCCTAAACTGGAAAAAATAATCACACATGACACTAAGATGTCTAATACCCTCATTTCATTAATGAATTTCTGTAAATACCATTTTACCCTCCAACTAATATTTTCAGAAAATAATAAAAAATAAAGAAAAAAGCAAATATCTCTCTCTCCTCCATCGATAACGAAAAAATTCCTCCCCTCCCCTAACTCGATTTTCCTCTTTTCATTTCATCTTCTTCTCCTCTCCACGCCCAGTTGGGCTTTGTCTCAAGCCAACTCGTCTTCGCGGTGATTCGCCTCCATTTTCATCACCATTGTAGATATGGGAAGCTATCTTATCTTCAATTCATATTTATTTAAATGCAATGGACTCTCCAAATTTTTTGTTTGGGCATTATAAATTGAACTTCGTATTGGTATTATAGCTATTAAATCATGATGATGCATGTGTAATTAGAATGGATTCAGCTTGAAATCATCCAATTCTCGTTTCCCATTTGCGTTTTGTATAACTCAAGATTAAATTGGTAATACTGGTAAGACCATAGTAATACTAAGTTATAAGGTATAACTAGGTAGAAGTGGTTATGCTAAGTGAGACGGTATAACTGGTAATACTGAGTAAGAAGGTATAACTGGATTGAACATGTCATATTGAGTTATAAGGTATAACTAAGAAAACTGGGTAGAACTGGTAATACTGAGTCGCAAGGTATAACTAGGAAAAATTGAGTATAACTCGGTAACACTGAGTAATACTAGGGATAACTTGTAATAATGTGATGTTGGGAATTGATATTTTGTTTTTATGATTCCATGATAGAATGAACAACATGATAAACAAATATTTTGATTATGGAGGAAGTTATATAAAGACCGAAGAGGGGGATAAATGGATTTTTGGAGGTCGCAGATACAATTTAGCGTTTAAGACATGTGTTGAGGAGGTTTCTTACTTGATGCTAAGAGAGAGGATATGCAGAAAGGTTGGGGTAGATGAAANAATGACAACACAATGAGACTGAAATTGAGCTACATTCCAATGCTAATGAAACCTCCGAAAACATTATACATTGTAGATGATGAGCACGTGGATGTGTATCTTACGTCTTCTGATTTACAACAATGTAGAAGTTATTTGAATGTGGAGGTGATGAAAGATATTGATATAGGACATCGGGATGAGCATTGGTCTAGAGTGGGTCATGGAAGTTCATATTCTATGAAATTATGCGATTTGCACTCAAGTGATGATGTAGTCAATGAGGGTGCAATTACTCTATACATAGAGAACGTACGAGAAGAAGAACATCAAACTAGGGAAGACAATGTAAATGAAGATATCTAGGAAGAGATACATGAAGAGCAAGTGGGTGTGGAGAACAATCATCGTGATGAGTATGTTGAGCTTCCTCGTGATTCACAAGGTAATTAGTTTGTAGAGGAATGGGAAGACGGTTTGAGTTTGCAAAAAGGTCAAGAATTTGTTAGTAAGGCGATAACGCAAGATTTGATTGATAGAACTGCATTTAAGAACTATTTTGGGTATTATGTTTTGAAGTCTTATACAATACGATTAGTGTTAAAATGTCGACAAGTGGATTGTAGTTGGTATCTGCGAGTTGAAAAGATTATTAATTTAGAGTGTTGGTCGGTTAGAACATATAGAAAGATACATATATGCTCTCTGTCTACTTCGACTACAAATAACAGTAGAAGGAACAAAACACAAAGACTAGTTACTTCAATCTTACATGAAGATTATCCAGGATAATATGCCACCACATGTCTTAAAATTCTTATGGATCTGGTCCAAGAAAGACTTGGTGTGAGAGTGTCTTACTCCACCGCACTTAGAGGGAAAAAACTAGCGGTTAGGGATGTTTGTGGTAATCCAGAAGAATGCTTTCAGATGTTGTATAGTTACTTGTACATGTTAAAGAAAATGAATCATGGGACAACAAGAAGACCGGAGGTGGATGAAACAAGCAAATTCAAGTATTTATTTGTTGCTTTAGGAGCTAGCATCGAAGGGTTTCAAGCCATGAGGAAAGTGATAATTGTAGATGCAACTTTTATCAAGAATGTATATGGTGGTGTCTTGATTTTTTGCAACTGCACAAGATCCTAATTATCACCATTATCCTTTAGCGTTTGGTGTTCTTGACGGTGAGAAAGATGTAAGTTAGAGATGGTTTTTTAGTTCGTTGCATACTGTTATAGCAGACGATCCTGAATTGGTTTTTACTACTGGTAGAAACCCGAGCCTCATCAAGGCGATATTCTAGGTGTATCTTAGCGCTAAGCATGGCTATTTTCTATGGCATTTTTCACAAAATGTGAGAAGTCGATTTTCTAATGCCCATAAGGAGTTTGTTGTTGAGAAATTCATACAATGCATGAAGATATATTTTGAAGCCGAGTTCCAACATGCTTATGATGATTTAAGGAAGAGATATCCTTCAGCTACTACATATCTGGATGACAGTGTTACGGTGGACAAATGGGCGAGGTGTTATTTCCCAGGAGTGATGTATATTATAGACATGACAAATTCGGCGGAATCTATGAACAACGTTTTTAACAACGCAAGGAAATACTCTATAATACCCATGATTGAATCGATAATTGAGAATATGTCTGAATGGTTTAATAAACATAGGAATGATGCAGTTGGTTATCCGGAAAATGTTAAATTAGTGCCGGTTGTCCACAACTTAATGCATGCTAGATGAAAAATAGCTGCGGTTTTGACTGTGAATGAGTTGAACGGTTGTGAGCTTGAATATTGTGTTAATGGAACTGATGCGAGAAATTATTTGGTAAATTTAACAAGGAAAATTTGCAGTTGTGAGAAGTTTGATGTCGACAAGTTCTCTTGTGAACATGAAAATTGCCGTTTTGATAGAGTTCCATAAACGAATGTATAGAGATCAAGATATCCACATAAAATATTTGTGTTCCAAGTAATATTGGGTGGGACAATGGGCTTTGGCATATTTCAGGACTATTTATCCAGTTTCAGACAAGTTTGATTGGGATCCTCTCTGGACTCTTCTCTAGGATCCTCTCCAGACTCTTCTCCGGGCTCCTCTCCGTGATCTTCTCTGGAGTATTTTCAGGACTATTCTCAACTACATTATCCATTTCAGCATTATGCATTTCAACATCCTGCATTTCAAAGTTATGTTCAGTAATACTCAGTTAAACTCAGTAATTCATTGTCACCTTTTCTTTGTCGTTTTCACATAATCTTGGAGTTTCTTTAGCTCATCCAACATATTCTTCAATTTCTCTTCATACTTTTCATCCATCTTTTCCAACGATGCTTTAAACTCATCCTCCATCTTTTTCAATTTTGATGTATACTTCTTTTCCATCCTCTCATCTATCTTCTTCAACTCCAGCTTGTTCTTGTCCTCTTCCATCTTCCTCTTCTTCTTATTCGCCATCTTCTTCTTCTCAATGACCACTTGAAGTGTAATGTCCTCTTGTATCTCTTTGGTCTCTTCTTCCGAAATTGGGCAATGTCTTGTTGAATTCACGGTTCAGGGTTTCTCTTTTACCACTTGTTTTGCTTGAGCAGCGACATCATCGTTGTACATTGACTGGAAAAATATGTCCCTCTTCTCCTCAACAAGGCATTACATCCAACCTTTAACGATTGCATCATCTTTATCATGGTCATCCTCCTCTTCATATAAGATCTCTTCAAGAAGTTGCTCCTCGCCAGTAGATGGAGTCAATATACTCTGGATGTTCTACATATGTGAAATACAAAACATTAGACAATATACAAATGCAATACTTATTAGTTAGTTATACCACAATATTACCGAGTATTACTTAGTTATACATAGTTATACCATAATGTTACTTAGTTATACATAGTTATACCACAATATTACCTTTGAATCACCAAGTGCATTGTTGATATCAGATAGAAGATACCCCGTCTTCCTTAGAACTTCTATGAATTTCTCCTTGCACATCCTCAGACATTTTTCATCCACATCTTCTAAATCCAAATCTTCTATGAACTTCTTTTTCAGCTCAGGAATAGTCTCGAACGCTAGAAGCTGCACAACACACATTATTACACACATTATTAGATAACGCATAAAGTAATAACACAACCTACTATGAATACATAAACTTATAACATACCTCCAAAGATGTGCATAACTAGAAAAGGTGAATGTATCTTTACCGACTTTATCGTTGAAATTTTCCTTGCAACGGTTAATGTCGTGCATGATGTACTCAAAGGTGAAACGCCCCCATGGAAACTTCTTGTAGAATTCAAGATCATCAATCGCTATTAAGAAGAATGACTCCACAGAGGTTGCAAACTCTCTCGTCTTCTGCTGTCAGACTAATATGCTTGATATGAAGTAAAGAACACATATTTTCAGCTTATCAGGTCCATGATCCATACTCATCACCTTGTCTTCCACATCTTTGTATGTGATCTTATCTCTTCTTCCAAAAACGCAAGTCACACAATCTAAACTACCCTTCATCTTGTAGTCTTTTGGATAGATGTTACATGCAGTCCGGTAATCAACGCGTGTTCCCTTAAAGAATAACGTACGGGAACACCATTGACCACAAACCATGCTTCTTTCCTTTTTTCTGTACAAGCGGTTCGTAAGAGGAGAATCCATGTACCCGTGCTCTTGTGCTTTATACTTTCAGGCATGTGGAAGAAATGCTTGAATTGTGGATGACTAAGAAACCATCTTTTTCATCCTCGGCCAAATCTAGTTTCTCCCAATTTTTCTTCACCGTATTGTATATATAGCATCATGTTTGGAGCTTAATACTACATTGGCACTCTGTTGGTGGGAAGAACATAATCATTGTAAGTATGAACTCAGTTAAATCACCATCTTCCTGCATTACATAGATTATGTATCAAATGTTACATATTTTAAACAAATAGTATTACCTAGTGTTGCCTAATGTTACTCAGTATTACTTAGTGTCACCTAGAATTACTCATTATTACTTGCTACCTACATAGTGTTACAAAGTCCTACACCAAACAGTAATACTTAGTAATACTACTGTTACACAAAATGTTCTTACCTGAGAATATAGTAATTCTTCTCCTTCATGAAACGAGTCTGATTCGGTGTATAATATAACTGCTCCAGAAATTGATTCCATTGTTATGAAACTGTAAAACCATAAAGAAACATAAATTTTTTAAAAATCTATTGTCTTCTTCAATTTAACTTAACTACATGTAAACATTTTCCTACATACAAATATGTATACGAATCAAAATTCAATCAAAGCATAACAAAATATGAAGCTATATGTACATTAGAAATTGCGATTAATAATTTCCGAATCAACAAGCATTAAAAAAATTTCCAACTTAGATTCCCACTAGAAATGACTGAAATTAAGAATACACTAGAAATTACGATTTACCTTGATTTTCCAATATGAACACTATAAATTGCCGAAAATAAGAGAAGAGATGAAGATATGAGGTAGGGAACCGATAGAAGTGAGGATTCAAGTGTGTAAGTTAATTTTTTTTTAAAAAAACCTAAGTGTCGCGATGAAGAAGAAGAAAAAAAGAAGAAGAGGGGGGGGGGAATGGGTCGATTAGGGTTTGAGTAAATTTTAAATTTTCGGGTTAGTTAGTGGGTGGATGGGTTCGGGTCGGATTTTGGATTGGATAGATTAAATTGAGTTTGTAAATATTAGGTTTTTATGGGTAATATGGTAATTGTATATTTTTCTGATTTAAATTATTTAAAATTAAATGTTTTATTTTTTATAGGATTTAGTGGCTTTCTTTTTCTGATTTTAGGGTATGAGAACATCTCTAATTCTACTTTAAAATTTTACTATAAATTTAGAGTAACTCTAAATTGATGTTTGCTCCAATTCATAACTCTAAATCTTACTCTATAAAATAATATTCTAAGAATATTTTATTTCTACTTTATTACTAATTATGAATTATACCCTATATTTTTAATTTTTACAAATTTATCCTAAATATTTTGTTATTTGTAAAAAATAATAAGAGCTACAAAATAATATAAATAAAAGATTATAATATTACTAGAATTTTACCCGCCCGATGGGCGGATCAATGGATATGATATGATAAAAATATTAGTATACTGCTAAATTATGTTTTATTCACATCCGCATGTAAGTTATTATAATCTTTATGATAAATATTTTATTCACGTCCAATGGGCGGATCAATGGATATGATATGATAAATATCACAAATCTACCGAATGCTTGCGAATATTAATAATTTAGCATATGATTTTTATCATTATGTTGGAAAATAAGGCCCAAAATTTTGTCCAAATTATTGTTGTTAACCTTTGATAGTTGCTAAATCATAAATCTTGCTTATTGCTATATCGAGTCTTATACATTGTTGATCTTGTATTTGGTACATTGCTGATTTGGGTTTAGTTGATTGTTTTTAGTGTTGTCCTTGATTGTTAGTTGCTGAATTTTGTTTCTGAATCTAGTATTGAATCATTGCATAATTGTTCTTAACTCATTGCTGAATCAAAATTGTTGTGTTGTGCTTATTTATCTTGTTGTTACGTGAATAATATAGCAGATAACGAACCTGGTTTGTTGCAGAAATTAAGTTAGACCATTGCATTAATAGGTCTGTAATATCTAGATCATCTTTTGTTTGCTTGAGAGTTTCCATTAATCTGAACCTTCCATGTTTATGTTTCTGATTTGTGAAATTCCCTTAAAACAATTTACTGCGAGTTGTTCTTGATAATTCAGGATCAGTGAAGGGGTCACGACCCTACAATTATAAAGAACTATGTAGAAACATCCCACCATTCCATGGGTACCGATACCCAACTGGATCTGTAGCATGGGAGAAGGGGATGTATTACGCCTCCAAATGCCAATGCTTCACAGAACGTGAGCTACTAAGAGCTGCTGTTTCAAGTTTCCAAGACTATGCGCTTAGGTGGTGGAGAAAGGAAGAGATGAAATGGTGGCCTAGGCAACCTATTGAAACATGGACATAACTTAGATCCCTCATGAGAAAGAAGTACGCTCCAAACGTTCAGCCTAAGACAACTACTCGATCTGCACAGAAACATCAAGAAACTTACAATCGAGTTAAAGATCAAAAGGTTCAAGAAGAAGACGTAACCTAGATTGTTGAACAACCCAATGATAAAGTGGCGTACAAGAAAGAATATGAAGTTATAGAAATTAATGAGTGTTTTGTGGCTGATCGGGAAGAAGAGAAGGACATTGAGCATATTTCAGATGTTAATAAAGATGAAGAAACTGAAAAAGATGTCCAACAATCTCTTTATGAAGAAGTGTGAGAGAATCATGAGTTAGAGCAATATGAATGCATGACTGAAGAAAAAGGGAGATATCCTATTTCTTTTGACTTCAAAACAGTTTCACAATCTGGTTTTAATAACTTCATGACTATTTTAACACACTTGTCTAGTGTCAAAGGTTTTGAGAAAGTTTCAGGTGTTAAAGAGATAATCACAACTGAATAAGAAGCTTCAACAAGTCCTATGGATATATGTGGTCAGATTCCGAGTCTTAAAGACGATGATGCAATCGAAAGAAGGGAACTACAATCAACCCAAAAGGATGACACTCACGATCCCTAGCTAATCGAGGAGGACAACAACCATGAGATGCAACTATGGAGAGGCTTGGACAAAGAAGATCCAACTAATGCACCGCCACCAAATAGAGATAAGCTTCTCACCTCTTTTCGAATAGAGAGTGCTGATTTCTTTTATCTTGGTGCAGATCATAGGTTGTTGCCGATTAAGATCAAGTCCTACCTCACAAGGACAACTTCGGACACTCTCTCAACTCAAGAAGGAGTTATTCCAACCTTGGAACAACCTAAAATGAGTTCAGACCTGATCAGAACAGAAACTCACACTCCAAACACCAATTACTTCCAAAGTCCAGAAATTGACAGATTGACATATGTGGCTTGTAAGAGCCATATGGGGACTAATATTAACAACTGGGATATAAATAAAAGTTGCACCATGATCTACGTTCAAAAAGAAATTTACAAGACGTATATCATTCCAATCGGAGTTCAGAGCTGATCACAAACGATGTTCAAAGTTCAGCTACTTGCATCTTGCTAATTCTGAAGTTATGTGTGTGTGGACCACTTCAAAGTTTTGTATGGCGACCCGGAGATAGTCTCAAGTGCTTAGAGGTCCCTCTAGTAGATGAAATTCAATGCCATGACCCCCTAGTCCGGTTCAAGAGGCTGGTTCAAAAGAATTTACAAAAGAGCTACACCCGACTCTATTCATCAAGAAACCACCTAGCCGATGTTCTAGTAAGTATGGTGATTCCTCTCATACATCTAAGTTTGAGATCAGAGATCTCAGGTATTGTAAAGATCAGTGGTGTATCAATCCAACTCAAGAGGGGAATAAATCCCAAAGTTCCAAACCCAAGCTTCAATCGGGTGAGATTGAGAAAACTCATTCTTTTAATAAATCTCGAAAACCTTTTGTGTATAAAGAGACTCTCATGAGTTTCTCGCATCTTCCACCGGTGTTTCCGAGTGAATTTTTTTTTTAAGAAACATGAAGAAGTATTACCCAAAGAGAAAGAGCCATCATACTCGAGCTTCAAAACCACATATCAAGTTAAGACTGTAAAGATAAGGGAGTCTTATATTCATGAACCGCTCACACATCAAGACGTACAATCAGAGCTCAAACATGAATATGCACATGGAGAAGAGCTTATGCTCTACTTTTATATCACTAAGACTCTCAAAAAGCTCATCTACCACTTTTACTTGCCTCATAAGAAGAAAGACGTCGGAAGAAAGACAATGCCAGATCCAAGGCACAAGAAGATCAATGAGTATCCATTAGATCTTCAAGCTCAAGTGAACGATGAGAAGTGCATTTGGGATCCCAGAAAGATCGAACGTCCATTAAAGAACTTGGATCAAGCTTATCATCTTGATTCCGAAGGTAAGGTTATTTTCGATTTCAAATGTTTCTGACTTACTTGTGCAGATTCAGATTTGAGGACAAATCCTTTTCAAGAGGGAGAGGATGATGTGATCGTGACAAGAGCAAACGAAGAAGATCTAGAGATAGGTGGAAGGATCCATCAAGAGGAGGATGAAGCTTAGATTTTCAACACCTTATCCTTGAAGATTGAAGAACCCGGTAACATTCACTAGGTAACCTTGGTGATGATCTTGTACTCTTTTCCTTAGGCAGGGATTTTGGAAGGTAGGAGGTTCTTTGCCAAGGTTTTTAACGAGGCAAGGTCGTTGCTACGTCAGGTTATCTAAGTGATGTTATTGAGGGAATAACATGTAAGTCACAATGACTTCTGCACTAGATCTTATAAGCGCACTAATTAGGTTCCTATTTAGGAAGGGACGCCTTACTACTTTAAGATTAGAATTAATTTAGACGCTTTGTTTTTTTATTCAGAAGACTTGTAGTTTTCAGCAAACGCTCTGTTGTTTCTAATTTTTTTCCTAGAGCGTAAGTTTAAAGAGAGCCTTAGCTCTAATGTCTAAGGCACACGAATTTGAATGAAAAAGAAAAGCAAAGAACGTTTCTAAGTTCTTGAGATCAAAGCATCATCAAGTATTTTCTCTTACAATTTGATTGATTACAAGAGTTAATTCTAACCATCAAGAGTGTAATCCATCACACACTTGAGACGAATCCATCTTATCCTCTACCTTCAATTCACGACATCATCACCACATGTGTTTCTGATTTACTGTTCGTTTGATCATCACTACACTAACATCTGTCATGGCATCATCTCCATCATATACACACATTTCTTATATCATATTCTGATTTTCCAACCATTAATCATCCATTCTCCATCAAATCATTAATAGGGCAGCCTCTGCTTTGGATGTCATCAACACTTACTATAAAATTTGCTATAATTACTTATTGAATTTGCTATAATTACTTATTGACTTCTTGTGTTAAAATAGTTTACTCTTTTGGTATTTTCTTAAATTTATTTATTTATGTATGAATTTTTTACATATGTTTATACACCTCCAAAAATTCTAATATAATATTTGCATTTCTATTTTTACTTTTGTTTAAATGTACAACATAGTATGCATAACTGTTCCAAAACTTATTTTATTATATAGAACTCATTGAAATATGTGTTTTTGAAAATGTTGAACACTTTTTGTTAATAGCAATTTGGTTATATCATTTTTAGGTTCACGCATGTGGCCGCTTAGTTCTCTCTATTCATCAATCTTTGCTCTCTTTTCTTCTTCTCTGCATTCTTCAATGCATTTAGCCTCCACAATGTTGGTTCGTCCTCCATAGCAAAAGAAAAGATAGTAGCTTAAAGAGATTTACCAGCGTATCCATCTCAATACTCACTTCCTCTGCTCTAATTTAGCCTGATACAATTGCAAATTTGGTATAAGTAAATAACACATTGACCAAGAATCAGATAAAACATGTAATAAAGTATCTAACTTTGAGAAACAAAACAATCTCTTATGCAAACAATGTGTATTAGGAATCGATAACCTATTTATATTCAATATCAGAAGCCTATTTCATGCATCGTTTGCTTGCGGAAACCGAATAAGAATCCTGAGTTTCGGGAAAGCTCCACACTTGTCTACTCCACCGTTGAGAATATATATTCCTAGTAGACTCTCCATTCTTCAGAATCTTTATGATCTTCTTTCTCCTCTGTTCTCGTTCTCTTATTCAGCTTCGCTCATCTCCTCCATGTCTACTCAAACTAAAGAATCTGATTTTATTTTATTTTACTTTAAAAAGAAAAAAAGTTGCACAATCTGTGGAACAACATATCAGTCCAGACACATGAAAAGCAACTTTCTGTGAACAACGCACTTTACAATAGGTGCATATAGGTCGAGACTGATGATGGTTAGGCACAGCAAGTATTCTGAAACCCATGTACAAATACGACCAACCTGGTTTCATGTATAAATCCTTCCCAATCAAACATTTAATGTGTAGAGTGACACAACAGTCTTCATCGCACATGTAAAAACGTTCTGTCGGATTTATATCCCTCTCACAAATTTCACACCAAGACGCCATTGTACTTGTCTGATTCCCATAGCAAAGACTGAACATATGTTTATCATGCTTATACCTCACCTTTTGAGGTACAACAGCACATTCAAAACACAAAGAATAATCACATTCACATTCAATGCAATTCCACGTTTCCTTATTTGACCATTTGCAAACAAAGCATCTTCTTTCTTCTTTTGGTTTTGATGTCAAATATAAAGGATGGATATGACTACCATGGACTAATGGCTTAGATATTGTTGCACACTGCACGTGTAGCCAAAAATCACATCCTTCTTCAGTGCATAAGTAGAAGAAAGATGTGCACCACTTACGACAAGCTGAGCAATAATTCAGTCCCTTGTTTTCACCATTGTAATTTGTCACTAAAGTGAGTTTATGTTGATGTATAGGATGATGTATTCTACGAGAAAGATTGGCACATTCTTCGTGTAGAATATAATCACATTGCATACAAGAGTAAAGATTACCAAAATAGATTGGCATTGTGCATGCTTGACACTGCTTATAATCATCGTAATCTCTTCTTGTGTTCTCATCAATTCTCAAATGATGTTCTGTATGACTAAAATGTTTTATGACTCCATCACTTATCCTCATAAACGGCTCAAGTATTTCTTCAATTTCTTCTGACACTCCTTCAAGATCTATACCATCCCACACATTGCTTTGCGTGGCACATCTTGAATGAGCTGCATACAAACAACTATCTTTGATGCAAGAATAACCTCCGTAATCATTGTTGATCTTTCTTCGGCAAATACTACAAGACCAATCTCCTTGCTCGAAAAAAGGAGTAAACGAGATACGATGAGGATGACGAGATATCTTGATAACACGTGGTAAGCTGATGCAATTTTGATGGGCTACAAAATCACAAGGTGGACATACGTAGAAAGGACAACTTGAATCAGACAAGGCACATAGGTCACAAGTCAAAGAAGACTTCCTTGGAAAGAGAGTAAGAGTATGCTCATGCCACTTGGAATAGTCTATAGATAAGAGTGGTGACTCATGCCACTTGGAATAGTCTATAGATAAGAGTGGTGACTTCTCCACACAAGCCATATTCATAGCATAATCACATACCAAACAACAATAAAATAACTCGAGGAGACTTTCATCACAGCAATAGCATTTTTTGATTCTTTGTTTTCTGATTCTCCTTTCCCTGACACTTCTCTCTCCTCTCAAGTAGAGAAGCTGAAGAGAATGTTTTTGATGGAGAGTGTGTTTGACCTGAACTGGAAATGGAACCTTGTTGTTAGATTCTTTATGGTTCTCACCATTACAATATAGGCAAAGAAAATATATAGCGTCTTCACCTCTTAACTTGATTTTCTTCCACCTTGAAGGAAGTAGACAATCCCACTTGTTATATGTGTCTTCTACACAGAATCTTCCTTCTTCTACAGTAACTTGTACTGCACTTACAACAATAAAATTCTCTTTCTTTAAAGTCTTAGACTTGACAAGAGAGATGATTTGATGGATGAGTGACAAAAGCTCTGGCTCTGGCTCGAGACACAATATTTCTTCAACGTATGAACCAAATTCAGATGAAAACTTCGTTGTTGACTGTGAACGTAATTCTCTAACAATGCATGATAAGAGATCAATCATCGGCTTTGGTTGAGACTTGAGATCCATGGAAATGGAGTTGTATAGAGAAATAGTTTGAGTAATGAGTGACATGAACTCCGATTCCGGTTTTGGATTATCTATTAATCCAATGAGAGAGATTATCTCCTTCAAAAGTGACATAAACTCTTCATACATCCTATTATACAAGATCAGCTGACTTATAAGTGGTATAAGCTCGGATTCAATACTCGTATAAACAACGTCGTTGACTATTTGTTTGATGAGTGATCTAACCTCTGTCTCTG